>JAMKPZ010005543.1:0-13560 GCA_024699675.1 Amphibolis antarctica | reverse complement strand
CAGTATCTCAAAAGAAAAACTTTAGCGTACTTCTTTCGAATATTAAAGTACATACGAAAAAGTGGGTTTCTATCCCAATTAACTTCTATTTTTGTCGTAAATATGGAGAAGATCGATCTTATATCCGTTAATTTACACCGCAGTATTAATTTAATGACATGTGTGATGATTTTTGTCATGTTTTATTAAATTGTAATGATATATAAATAAAGGAACTGCGATATAGCGAGAGAAACTCAAACACATAATAGGTCGGAAGGAAGAGACTTAAAGCATGTAAGTAGAAAGAGAAAATGTATTCAATGAAAAAATTAGATTACATTTGTTTATAATATATTCTTTTATAAATATAATAATATTTAGATGAAACAGATTTACCTGTAATGACTAACAATGTGATTAATCTGTTAAATCTAAAAATTTACCTTAAAACAAGAATCAAGATGTACAGACTAAAGTGGACTGAACTGGACTAGATGGACCTGGATTTTTATCAATATAAACATGCATTTTGAGTGATTTTCAATCATATACTTTTGCCGTTAAGGATTTTTTTCAATGATTTTGAGCGATGTGTGATGATTTTTTAATCATTCACTTGTAAAAATGCGATCATATATTAACTAAGTGTGTATTTATTTAAAAGGTAAATTTAAATATATAAAATTTATATTTTAAAAAAATTATGTTATTTATAACGTAAGTATTTTTTATAATTTTTTAATATAAAATATTAAAATTACTTGATAAATGTTATTACGATATACAGCGAAAAAATAGTGAAAAACTCATATGTCGCGAGGGTTTTGGTTATGAGCTCGATTTTCGCCCTTCTTCTTCGAAGCCTCCATGGCAATCGAAGCGGCAGCGATCGAAGAAGGTGAACTCCATGTCCAGGTGCAGCAGGATCACGGTGCTTGCGCCGGAACGGGAGGATACTACCACCATCCCTGGCCGGCTCTCCGGTTCGATGTCCCTCCGCGTCGGGCTTACCACTTCAGCCGCCAGTTTCGGGAAGCTGTTACTAGCACCAGCGGGAGCAGCATCGAAAACAACAACAACTTCCTTAAAGGTGTCAAGTGGTCTCCGGACGGGACCTGCTTTCTCACCTGCTCTGACGACAACACCATCCGCGTCTTCGCCCGGTAGGTTGTAAGGATTCCAGTCGGAAATATGAGATCTCGTGGAATCACTGGAGATTTCTTAGCTTTGTAAAGAATCAATGCCGTGGTGGGACGTCCACACAGAAAAGCGCTTCAGTAGAGAGGAGTTTTTTTGTTTTTTTTTTAAAATTTGGTTTGCTTCTGTGGGAATGATGCCAAAGCAGGGATTTTTGCATGTTTCATAAAGGAAACTAGCGCTGCATTTGACTGGGTATTTGCACTGAACAGGCCCGAAGATGTGTACTGTGACTACATGGCTGCCCCAGAGGTATCTGTCGATGATGAAGGTGGCGTAAATGGCAATTCGCTGCTGCTTATGTTCCAAGTCTTAACTTTTTTTCCTTTCCATTTGAGCAATATTTTTGTTTGTGGCGTTGCTGTTTTCAGATTCTTATGGTTCAAGTCTCATTGTAAGCGAAGGGGAATCGGTTTATGATTATTGTTGGTACCCATATATGTTTTCTTCAGGTTTGATTAGAAGGCATTTCAATGCCTATGCACGAGAACTCCATAACTGGGTCATTCAAGCACCACTCCTACGTTGAAATTTTTTTTGTTTTAATTGTCTCAGATCCTGCTACTTGTGTGTTTGCGAGCACCACACGTGACCACCCCATACATCTCTGGGACGCTTTCTCTGGCGGGGTGTGCAATACTGCAATTTTTTAAATTTGTTGTACATGATTATCATATGGAGGCTAAATGAGTTTCTTATGACTGTTGTAGCTGCGTTGCACATATCGAGCTTATGATGCTGTGGATGAAATTGCTGCTGCCCTTTCAGTTGCTTTTAATTCATCTGGAACCAAGTAAAAATTTTCTATGTTGTTCATGCTATTGTTATTTTCTTTTCTTGTGTGTTCATTTCTGCTTATGTTTTGGATAAGCATGTATTCCTTGGTTTTCTATTCCAAAAATATGTTTTCCTGCTGCTAAAAAAGATTTGAACCCAAAAATAAATGAATTTCATCTTACTAGGCTAACAAGTCAAGAACATTAGCATGCTATAAAACTCAGTGAACAGGTAGGATTCATCTTGACTACTTAGGCATCTAGCCATCTAGCCATCTAGCTTGGATGCCTTGCACCAATCAAAAAATAAACTAATAATAATTTCTTCATCATCACCGTTATTGCTATATATTATATCATTCAATGCAGTTATGCATAGATATATGTGCTCTCGATTCAATTTATCCATGAATGATATTGAAATTATAATTCTAAAAAAATAATGTTAACATCATTAAATCATTTATACACATTAGAGTCTACATATGTTAATAAACATCTATTGAAATTTTGATAATTTTAAACATTTAGACATACATGGACCCTTGCAAGGATCAGGATCTGATTGCTACAAAATAAGGCTAGATGTCTATGTAGACCTTCACCTTGATAAGTATGTAAGTTGAAATAAATGTAGAGGTTGTATGCTCCATTGGTGGTTCAAAATATTGAATTTGCATGTGTAGTTGGCATTATTTTTTCAGATATCATGCCTAATGTATGTGCTCAGAAGTTTGTCACTGATAATTTAGAGTAATCTCTGTCTAATATTTCATCACAATTCCTGAATTTCTATTTTTTTTAAATTAGATGGTATCTGAAAAACGTTCATTTACCTGGGGCATGCAAATGCTTCAGTAAGAAAACAGAAGTTAAATAAATAAAAAATAATGATGGGCAATTTATCCTGTTGTTTGTTAAACCAACCTCTTTTTACTTGTACTATTCTTCAATAGTCAGAGACTACTATTGCTTCAAATTATTTATTTTATAGATTATTTGCTGGCTACAACAAATCTGTTAGAGTTTTTGATGTTCATCGTCCCGGTAGAGATTTTTTACAGTATTCAACACTTAAAGGAACTGAGGGTTTCTCAGGTATTTCCACTATCTTTATTGGCATGCATGCTTCACAGCCATCAGATGGAAATCAAATTTTAAAAATGTAGGAATGTGAATTTTTGTTATTCTAAGTAGTTTGTTTTAAAGAAAACCAAACTCCTTTGCAGCATTTTGCAAGACAATATGTTCTTTTCCAGTTTCCTTCTATCAAATTCTAAGTCTATGGAAGAGGGCAAATCCATGGCTCTGGGATTAGACAAATTCTAGATCTCTATTGTTACCATAAATTGTCAGTGCTAAAATAATCCCTAGTAGTTCTTGCAGGTTTGCAATCCTTTTTCTGCGGAAGCTATATTCCAAGATTTAAAGGTTTAACTTCTAAATTGCTAAAAAGAAAAGATTCAGCTTTGATACCTCTAGTCATCCACTAATTTTGGACTTGTGCCTTAGGTGCTTTGAATGTGGCCATTGGTAAATGAATAGCTTGATTGCTTAGTTCACTACTGTGATTGTGTTGATTAGAGCATGTAGTTTGCATCATAATTTGGTCAAGGTAGTTTCTTCCTTTTTAACTGTAAGGCAGTTTATCTTTGTTAGACATTATCATGTATTAGATGTTATTATTTTTTGATGCTTATGTAATTGGGTAATTGGATGTTCATCTGTTTCCAATCTCATATATATACACTCTTGTAATCCTTCATTAAGGCTAATTTGATGATAGAAATCCTTTTTTCTTCCCTTGTCATGGTACCAAACCCTAGGTCAAAACCGTAGGAAATCCATCACTGACCACCTCCCCTTTTTGGCAATATTAACCATCCCAGATACCTTTGCTGTTATTGTCCAGGTCTTCAAACCCTTTAGCTACCATTGTCCATGGCTTTTAGCCTCTTTGTCATTGTTGTTGAAGATCTTTAAGCTGTCCTATACTCTTGCTCTTCATTGAGAAGGTTGACATTTAAGTTCGTAAAGAATGTTCCTAGAAAGGGTCTCTTATGTTTGGAAGACATGGTCACTTACAAGTGATAGACTACTTAGATTCAGGTTATGCAAGCAATAAAGGTGACAAGAAGTCTATTGTTGATTTCTATACCTATCTATGAGACAATTTGGTGATTTGACACTACAAAAAATAAAATGTGATGTCTCACTCTAGTGTTAAAGCTGAATATTATTTTATGGCATAAGCGACATGCAAAATGTTGTGACTGAAATCTCTTTTACAGGAACTTGGTTTTTGTATCAAGTCTCCTATGACTATGCATTACAACAATTAAGCAGCAATTTTCATTGCCAATAATCCAACTTTCATGAAAGAAAAAAGTATATAGAAGTTTACTTTATCAAAGACAGTCATGGAGAGGTTAATTGTCACTCTATAGACTCAGTCTTTAGATCAATTAGTTGATATTTTCGCCAAGGGCTTGAATTTGAGTGTTTCAAAATTTATGTATCAAGCTAGGCATGCTTGATGTATATGTTTCAATTTGAAGGGGAGTGTTAGATATAGGATTATTTGTGTTATTAGATATCCACTTACCCATTGATATTCCACCCAATATATACACTCTTGCAACCCTACTTTTTGGAAGTAATGCCATTTTCTATTCTAAAAGTCAAGTACAAATAGTTAATGTTGTAGGAATGTGAATGCGTAAATGAGTGGTCATATAATAAGGTATAAGTTAAGAAGTAATTTTATTGGGAATAGAGTAATGGTTGCACTGATTGAAGATAAGATAAAAGAAAATCAGCTTCTTGCACTGATTTTCATTTGAGTTTACTCACAATAGCTATTAAGAAGTAATGCTAATACTACCTTGGAAGACAATAAAGGCTGAAAAGGTGCCAGGTCTTACATCATGTGGCACATAGGAACTAGTTGTTCTATAGATTCTAGTATACTTACTTGTAGATAAGTATATACTTTAATAGATGTGCTGTTGATGGAACAATTTCTTAAATATATTGCACAAGGAGAGGATAGTGTATTTTCCTTGAAGAAGGCTATGTATAACTTGAAACAATGTTTTATGCTTAGTTTGAGAAGTTCAGCGGAGTTGTCAAGTAGGGACACTTTAATAGATGTGCTGTTGATCATTCAATATTTTACAAGCTGTACATCATTCTCAGAATATACTTTTATGATATATTAGTGATAGGTAGTAATTCAACAGACATATCAGAGGTAGAGGAGTATTTTAGGACACACTTTGTTACTAAGGATTTGGGCAGACTATGTTATTTTTTTTAGGGATTGAGTTTGCTTATTTAAGCTGGATGGTATCACTATCTTAGAGAGAGCATGCCTTAGGACTACTAAGGTGCAAGCTTGAAAGTAGTATACTCTGAGTAGAATTCAAATTTTTAGGACAATGCTTCAAGTTCCTTGGAGGATCTAGGCCAATATAGAAGACTAATTGACAAACTAATTTTCTTGACCATCACTTGACCTAATATTACTCTTGCTGTTGGTTTACTATCTTGGTTTATGCGTGAGTCTCAGGTAGTTTATCAAGATGGAGCTATCCATTTATTTTGCTACATCAAAGGGTCTTGTAGAAAAGGTCTTATATATGAGAAAAACAATCACCTTTAGATTAAGGCTTTCTTTGACTCAAGCCATGCAGAAGATAGAGATAGGGGTGACAAAAGGTCCACTTCAAACTACTGTAAATATGTTAGGGGGAACCTTCTGATATGACATAGCTTGAAAGAAAATGTGATGTCTAGGTCCAATGTAGGGGTTGCATATAGGTCCATGACACAAACTACTTTTGAGATAACGTGTATCAAGTCTTTTTTGACAGAGCTTGGGCTTGATATTAGGATTCTTTTGGACTATGTATTGCAACAGTTAGGCTGATATATTTATTACTAATAATTCTACCTTCCATGAAAGGACAAAAAATGTAGAGGTTGATTGTCATTATGATATGTTGATGTGTGGAATCATCGCTACACTGTATTAGATGCAGAATGTGAAAAGATAGTGGGCAAGCAAGTTTGCAAGGAATGTAAGAAGTAAGGTCAATTTTTTATCCAAAGAGAAGAGTCTATCTCTTTAATCAGTGAATTGCTAACAAAAATGATAAATGATATATGCTCAATCACAAAACCAAAAATATATATTCAGTAATAATGATGAAGGAAAATAAAGCCATGTGAAATATGTAGAATGTAGGTTTAATAATAAAAATAGGAATATGATCAAGGTATATACTTAGCCATAGGATTCATAAAAGTAAGATTTTTAAATACTTAGAATGGTAAAATATAGAGGTTGTTATTCATATAAGATGATACCCTTAAAATTAAAAGAAAAATTCTATAAAATTTCTATTCATTTGACTACTTTACAATTCAAAATGTTATACTGTAAAGCATAATCTTGTGCAAAAAGTTAGTGTAGATTCCTTGTGATTCCTAGAATCCATTGCATTAAGACTAAGGGGGTGTTTATGCTATTGGAATTGGGCAGAATTGAATTCCCCCAAATTCAATTTTGCCCAATTTAGGTGTTTGTGCCAAAGAGAGGGTTGAAAATTTAATTCTCAATCCCCATGAGTATAAAAGGAGAGTTGAGAATTGACTTCTCACCTTCCCCCTGTGAATTGAAGAGAAATCAACCACATTTGTCATCTCACGCAGTCCTAGCAGATCTTCCATTATCACATGCCATCAGATTTCTGTCGACTGCTCACCCCTTTCGTCGAGTGCATGTCTTTGCGAGGTTGCTCCCCCTCTTCATTAAGTATTCAATTGGTAATAGTAGGTCAGTGATCTCCTTTCACGTTTGTGCAAATTGATATAAGTGACTAAGCGAATGATCTCCACTATCGATGCGAGTGGCCCCTTTTTGGAAGCCCCACATTTCATTAGATAAAAAAAAACAGATAAATGAAGAGAAAAGGAAAAAAAGAAAAAGGAAATGAAAGGAAAAAAAAGGGAAAAGAAAACAAGAAAGAGGAAAAAGAAAAATAATATATATATGTATAAAATAATACATGGATAAAAATAATATTGAAAGATCATGTGATGGACATAATACATGGAATGTGTATAACAATTATAAGTTATTTTTTAAATTCTAAATAAAAATGTATATTTTTAATTATTTATAATTGAAAATTATAAAAATATTTAAAAATGTGCATTAGATATTTATAAATATTTATTTTATATTGAATACTAAGAATTGAAAATAAGTTGTTTTCAATTTAATTATGTTCAATTCTTGTGTGTATACAAGTACTCGTATTTTTAATTTTGTTCAATTCTAATTGGTGCACAAATACGTTTACATTAAATTTATTTCTACCCAATTCATTTTTCATTGAGAAATGAATTCTCATTAATTTATTTCTGTTCAATTCTATGTGTACAAACATTTCCTAAGTATAATTTACTTAAATATATTGAATGTAAGTTTAGGAATAATAGGACCAAATAACTAGTGCATAACATTACATTGCTATAGCCTTCCTAAAAGTGAGAATTTTAAATAGTTAGGGTCTGTGGTAGGTAAAAATGGAGAAATAAAGTGGATTTATTTCTAGAATTAATGTGGTCCGAATGAAGTAGAAAATTCTTTTAGGGTTTTATGTGATAAAAGTATATTTCTAAAATTAAAAGGAAAATTTGTAAGACATCTATTTGACAGATTGCACTTTATGACATAGTCTTGTATTGTTATACAAGATGTGAAAAAAACTATGCCTAACTGAGATATATGGATAGGTAAATGGTAACATTCTGAGAGATAAATGAAGAAATGAAGTTATTTGTGGTAAGAGTTTCACAAAATGAGGATAAATCGAAAGCAATTTATCTTTGATAGTTTATTCATGTTCAAAGAACAATAGGTGCTCTGGTAGGGAAAGCAGAGTTTGTGAATCTAGCTAAAACTAAAATGGAGATTGAAAATTAAATGGTTAGACATTGAAAAGACTTAAAATTGTGTAATCTACTAATGATGTAATGATAAATAAATGAATAAAAAGAATTCTTGTGTTGAACCTATATGGGAGGACTGAGACATTGATTGATTCCTATCATTGTACCTTCAATCTAAATCCTAAAGATTCACTCAAGTGGCTCAAGATAAACCTTGATCAAGATTGACATTGGAAATCACCAGCTTGTTGTCATTGGGTATTCACATGGTCATGGTGCTTGGGAAGTCATGTTGTGCACTTGAGTGGTTTCAGGCTTTGTTTACTTTGCATGAGTCAAATGATTCTGTTATGGATTGGCTTGAGAAGTTATTCCTCATGAAACATTGTTGCTTGCTTTTTTGTTGCCTTTTGTCTTGTTTTTATATTTGAAGTTTTTTATTTATCTTTTCCCATGCTTGTCTTCTTGATAAGATTTTGCTTGTTCTGTTCTTAATGCTGCTGTTCTTTCTTGGCTTCCACTAAAAAAAACCATTATTACTGTCAGGACTTGTATCTTCGATTTGTTTTTCTCCCACTCAGACAAAGATGCTTGCAATGGGATCATACAACCAAACAATTGCAATATATACTGAGGACAATATGGAGCTTTTATATGTGTTGCATGGGCATGATGGTGGAGTTACACAGGTCAATAAGATGGGCCAATTTTCAATCTTTGTAACTTTATATTGAATGATGCAAATATGCCATGCAATGCAATGATGCCCTTGGATGTGGCTGATGAATAGTTGCACTTTCAGGTCTTGTTCTCCAAAGATGGTAACTATTTGTATACAGGAGGTCGAAAGGTAATTTTTTCCTTACTGTACTTTTTTGATGCCGTTTATAATTTTACATTGTTTGAAATTTGTTCTGTGGTGATTTCTTCATGTAAGATATATATATATATATATATATATATAATATTGAATGGTATCGAATGTGGTATATTATTTCCTGAATGGTATATTGAATGTTATATTAATGGTTGTACTTCAAAAAGTGATTTATGTAGTATCATCGATGGATATGATGAATTGGATGCAAAAACTATAAAATAAATTGGTGATACCATTATACCGGTGGCATAAAAGGGAAAGCCAATGTCATGAGGCTCACACCAAGTGGAGACTATAAAGGGTCCAATTATATGTAGTTTTGCCTCATGTTGAACTTCATGTCACCATGAAACAACCTTATTGTTGTGTCAAGGTTTGCACATGTTTCATGTGTTGGCAGCCATTGATTAGGATTCATGGTTTAAACTCTCAAAAAGTTCATAGTTTCAGTCATCTATAAATAAAAATTTTATCATCGAATTTTTTTGAGCTCGTTTGCATAAATTTGGATCTTTCTATGCTTGTGTTGGCTAGCAAGCTTCAAGCTTGAGCACCTCAGGGCGTATTAACATATGCAAGCTTCAAGTATTATAGTTCACTTACGTCACACCTGGTCCAATCACTCTGCCTTTGATGGTTAGGATTTTAGTTTATACCATACAAATAGAAGAAACAACATGCATCACACTTGCATGCAACATGTGTCATACAACATGACTAGGATGCTCTAGGATTCTTTTCGAACAAACCACATGGCATGTTTAGGATATTTTTAAGAACATAATTGAAATTCAGTTAAGATATAACACTGGCTCGTGAAGTACACATTGATTTCATAGGATATATGTTTTTTAGTTACATGTTACTAAAATAATATTGGGTAACTCTTGATAGACTCTGTGCATTATTATTGTATCATGTCATGTATGACTTTTTATGTCTATTTTATGGCATTGTGTTATTTTAAATCTTTAAGTGGTTATATTTAAACATATTATTTATTTAATGCCATATCTTTGTTGAGTCATATATTGAATTTCAGAAATTGATTGAATCCGTGAATCTTAATTGCGTTGTATCTGAATCTCACACCCATTCCCTATGGTCATTACGCCAACATTTAATATTTGGAAATCCAATTTCCTAGCATGAGTATTGTCCTTGTTTACATGACAAGAGGACTAAAGTTTAATAAAAAATGATAAAAAATGATTAAAGCATTCCTAGTAGTTATGATATGACTCATTGAATTAATTCTTGTAGATCTAATCAAAGCCTTTTCACTTGTTTTCTTTTCTAATAAAGATATAGAGATTACTTGTAAGTATAGATATCAATGCCACCTGGTTGCCTAACCATGTTTTGGTCACACCTGGACTGCTTGCCTAACCTCTTCGTAGTTAAGAAGACCTTTTATTGGGTTTGTTTAATTAAATACATATGTAATTTAAGATTTTTTAAATTTTTTATTGCAAAAAATCTTAGATATAGATATATATATTTTATAATGAAATATTACTACAATATACGTAATTAGTGGAATGCATAATATACACTTTAGTATTATTATACTAAGTATTCTGATGTTATACTAAATATTATGTGTATTTCAATGTTATTTAAAAAACATTAGAGCTAAAAGTATATGAAATTTTTATTTATTATTTATAAATAAGGTGCTCGTATGGTAAGTGCGTGCCTTGTGTGTCCATGTAAAAGTATATTTTTTATTTTTGACGTATATAAAGTATATTTATAAATATTTATTAGTAATTACGTCTACTTTTAGCTTTTTTTTTCTAAATGCAAGTGAGACCCATAAATATCCTTAACATAACATCAGAATACAAAAAATGTGATATATATGATTATATATTTCAATAAATGTGTATATTTCAGTAATATTCCATTAAAAAAAAGTGTTTTTGCAATGAAAAAACTTAAAAACCTTAATATACATACATCCTTATAGAATATCTTCGTGACTAAAAAACTCAATAGAAGATCTTCCTTAGGACATACATATAAAATTAAGAATGTCTATAGAAAATTTTCCTAAGATCAAATGTGTGGTAGTCTAGGCATGAACAATTCATGCCTGGATGTTTCCCAGGTACCTTTATCAGTTTGAATATATATATGTATCAAATAATTAAAATGACATTTATATGGGTGCCTCGCCACCATAGCAAGTATGATGCTTGCAAGTTCTTATAGATTGTCTTTGAATACAAACTGGTATGTGGTCAACATAACTACATATCTTTTGAAAAGTGATCAGCTGAAACATTGTGTTTGACTTCTTTTCAATGTCAATCGATCTCAAGTTGTGCTCCTAGTTAATATGCTACCTTGTTATAAGGTCATTGTAGCTACTTTTTTTTTGAAAAGTTCACTTGGTGGTTTTTTAACACATGTAAAGTAATATTGATGAATGAGACATGCTTAAGAATGTGTAAAGCCATGGTATCACTTAAAAATTCCAGTGGAACTTGTAGTTTTTAATTTCTAAAATATGGCATCTAGTCATCTTGATATGCTGGAGGATAACATGCTATCTACTAATTGTGGTATCTTTTTTATAGGGAGCTTATGGTTAAATGAATCACATGGAACCATGCTTCATAGCATTGGACTTCAAATGTGAACATCTTAATTAATCGTAAGTGCAAACATGTTATGTAACACATTGGCAACTAAAGATTGATCCAATACAGGGTATTCTCTTACCATCCACTTCAAGTGATGGATTGGATTTTGCAAGAAAAGGAAGAATAATGATTAAATAAATAAGAACTTAGATCAAAATATCAAATGAACCCATGGTTTTTAATCCGTGCATGCAAAAGAATTAAATACGAGCAATTCCAGGTGTAAATAATTTATTCAATAATTTTTATCATAATAAGCATAATCTTTATACAATAAACAATAACATATCAAAAAATATAAGTACATGAATTAGTTGAACTGAATGAATTACTGATCTTGTGAACATACTCATGGCGTTTGACATCTCTTCCTTAAATAGACTAAAAAGATGTGTATTCAATCTCAATCTATTAAAATTAATTGATTATTCAATGATTCATGCAACTTACATCTATCTTAGACATTCATATAATTTAAGCACAAAAAACGAATGAGATGAATTAAGTGCACATTTGTAAGTTGTGTGAACTTCTTAACCTTAGATCTAACACTAGCTGCACATTGCAATGGAACAACATTAGAAATAAGATAAAGATGATGATACATAAAACATAGTAGAATATGAAAATAAAATTTTATTAATAGAATTACAATTTATGACAGTAGGATTCTTCTAAAAACCAAGGAACAATGGCAAACAACAAACTGTTAATCTCATTATATAAGATTGGCCACATGAATCCTCTTCGCATATTTCTATCTACAATCAAATTTTTAGTTAAATTATATAAATTTAAATCTTTTTTTACAATATCTAAGTTGTTTTGGGCCTTCCTTTACTTGTTTTAGTTTCTTCTATATTAATTAATTTTCCTCTCTTAACTCATGCTTCATTTGATCTCTTAAAGATATGATCAAACCAAGTTGATTTTTTTTATCTTCAATTCATGCAACTCATACTCTATTCTTAATAAAATCATTTTTAACTTATTTTTTATAATATTACTACTCATCATCTAAGAATTTGCACCTGTGTAACACCAACCTTTTGTACATAATCATACTTTATACTCCAATATTCTGAACCATAATGTACAGCCTACCGAACAACAGTTTTATAAGTTTTTTTTAATTTTAGGGATACCTTATTATCACATAATACCAAGACATGAAAGTTTACAGTTAATGCCTATTTATAAACTGTGATGATATCTCTATTTTTAGAAACAAATCCAATAAGATTACAGGAGTTTTAATTCAAATGAATAAAATTTTCGATGTAATAGAGATTACTGCAGATGAACATCTATGTGGTTGGAGTGGGGCATGATTTTGTCCAATATCACACACACACACATGCATACACATGCATGCATGTCTACATGCACGCACACACACCCACCCACACCCCTCGTAAATATCATTTATGTTTCCTTGGATATTCATCTGTAATAATTATAACCACATATGATGGCTGAAGTTGTTAGAGGGATTCCTTGACTATTTATATTATCTGATTTGCCTTAAGTTTTCAACAAAATGTGCTGATGTTTGGTAATGACTGGTTTATCTGTTATGACTATTTTGAAGGATCCATATATCTTTTGCTGGGATGTCCGTTATACTAATGGTGTTGTCTACAAGTGAGTAATTCTCATTTTTAACATTTGTGTTTGCTTCATCTTCTTTAGTATTGCTGTGAAGAAAGATAGCCTTTTGATCGATATATTAGTTGTTTTCTTTTTATATATAATTTTTAAATATATCCTTTTGTCTAATGAACTATCTATATTGCTCAACAATTATGCAAGGTAATTGTAATCACATGAAAAATACAGAAGAAAGAAGGGTCTTGATTTGTCCAACCTGTGTTGACACATTTCCATGATTGGTTTTCGCTATTTCACATGAATTTGGTTATACAAACTAGATCTGCATTTCTAATATCATGAATGGTTTTTGTTGAAAAGAAGTTTATTTTTAAAATAAGTTTTTGCGTGAAGCACCCAACTTTTAATGTGATGCAGTTTTAAGATGGTCACCGTTAGAACAAAAAAATAGATGGGAGTTGAGTGTTCACCATTAGCAAAGATGGAAGCTATAAGGACATGA
>JAMKPZ010005542.1:0-21806 GCA_024699675.1 Amphibolis antarctica | reverse complement strand
TGTCTATGCAGGGGGAGCTGTCTCATGGCAGTCCAGATTACAGAAATGCATTGCTCTGTCGACTACAGAGGCTGAGTTTATTGCTGCTACTGAAGCTTGCAAAGAAATGTTGTGGCTGAAGAGAATGCTTGGAGAACTTGGAATGGTGTAGGACAGGTTTGTTTTACTAGGTGATAATCAAAGTGCTATTCATCTAAGCAAGAACCTATCTTTTCACTCCAGATCTAAGCACATCAAGGTGAGATATGATTGGATTTGAGACGTTTTGAATACTAAGGAATTGGAATTCAACAAAGTACATACAGATGACAATGGAGCTGACATGCTCACTAAAATGGTATCAAGAGACAAGCTGAGCATCTGTGCTCAGATTGCAGGCCTTGCAGATTGATCCATGTAGGCGGGCGGAGGGGGAGATTGTTGGGCCGGGTTCCTCCTCCTCCATGGGCCTGCAGACGGCCCAAAGATTTCTTTTTTCCGAAAGTTGAGTGGTAGGTCGAAATTGGGGGGTAAAAGAAGGGGAGAGAGAAAATCGGCGATCGACCGCGAAAGAGAGAGAGGGGCGATCGACGACAGAACACGAAGCCCTTGTTTTTGGTGATCGACAGGATGAGACGTGCAGTTGTGCGCATGGTGTCGTTGACACCGGTGATCGACAGGATGAGACGCGCGGTTGTGCGCGTGGTGTCGCCGACACCGGCGATCGACAGGACGAGACGCGTAGTTGTGCGCTTGGTGTCGCCGACTCCGGCGATCGACAGGACGAGACACCCGAGTGAGCGTGTGGTGTCGCCGGCATCGAAGATCAACTGGAGGCAATGTGCGTGGGTCGTGCGTGGTGCTTGGCATCGTGCGGGGCTGGTTGCATGCACCAACCGACGGTGGACGGGCTAGACAAACTCCGGTCGCATGAAGGTGGACTGGGCATGACTTGTGGCTCGGTCGTGATCGTTCGGATGCTTGGACGGGGGGCCAGACGCATGAGTCTGGATAGTGCTTGGACACGTGAAGCTTGGACCGTACTTTGACGCACGAAGGTCGGACAGAGCTTGGACTGTGATCAAACATTGTTCAGATCTACATTTCGATTTATACTTCCCTACTTATTATTATTATTGTCAATTGAAGATAATATGTGGTTGTGCTGATCTCAAGTTGAAAATTTGAGAAGAACATTGTACCCCTTTTAATAGTAGAGTGCAGGTTACCTGAATCGAGAAGTTCCCGTGGTTTTTCTTCCTTACACTGAGGAGGTTTTCCACGTAAAAATTCTGTGTGTTGTTTGTGATTGTGTTTTAGGTTGTAGTTTTGTTTGCTTCATTTTCGTTTTGTTAAACCCTTACTTTTCACAACGGTATACGATGCAAATCTAAAGTTAAAGTCGAGAGAGAAATAGAAAAATAGAACGAGGGATGAGTGCGTGCTACAGTGATAGGCTGTCATGTGCGAAGCACGTGACAAGGTATGTCGGATCATCTCATAAGCTGAATCGGGTCCACGGATCAAAGAAGAAGTCTTTAATATTTTTACCTCGATCGAACCAGGGAGGGAACTCGCAACGCGGTGGGTCTGGCTCTTCCCTCCTATCCTTTCCTTTCTCCCTCATCCTCCTCTGCCGGCGGGTTACTTTGCTCCGGTACTCTGCCACGCCTCTCTCCGAAAGCTCCTCCTTCAGGTATGTGCTGTTTAGGCTCCATCAGGTGGAGATTTGATCGTCTTTTTTGTCAAATTTAGTTGTGAAAGATGCGGAGTTTAATTTTGTTTCGTTTCTGTACTTGTTTGCCTTACTGTTGTTTTCTGATTATCTCTGGAATTCAAAATTACTGAGCTAGTATTGTTTCGATAAGAACTAGTGGGTTTCGCTGGCATATTCGTATTGCTTGGCATTTACGAGTAGTTTCTTTCAACTTCAGGAGTTGAAGAGTTGAAATTGGAGTTCATTTCGTAAATGGAGTTGAAATTGCATAGTAATTAGAGTGATAAAAGTTTATACATTAGAATCTATGTAATAATAGTGACATTGGAAACAATTTCAAGAGTTTAAAAAAATTGATCGATACATTTGTTTTGCTGGAAGTAGAACAACATAAAATTTAGTTTTTTCATGTTTGTTGCCTTCGTTTTGTGCTGGGGTATAGGGTTAGTTGTTAGCTGTAGATTTACTCCCTTGATGTGTTTCTGTTTATTCATTTATGAAAGATCAGAAGGTTGATTTGTAATCTCTAATCCAGTTCTTAAATCCTCGAAGATTGATTGAAATCTAACTAGGAGACCTTGAAAGGTTGGTATTGCTTCATGCTCTTAGGGGGGGAGGGTTATGCAAACTGGAATTTTCCGAAAAGGATTGTTTTTCTGGCATGTTTTTTTGTTTTTTGGTGAAGTGATCTTTTTCTCGATGTTTTATTCGGAGAGAAATTAAGAATGTTGCTTTTGATGTTGTGCTCTTTATCTGGAACAAGCATATTGGTATCGCTTCTTTTTTTTCATTCGTATTGCTTTTGCTATCACTGCTTATTTGCATGTGTTCTCTATTTTCTATTTGACTTGGAATTATGTGGAGTTTTTTTTACTAGGTTAAAACATTTAGTATGGTCGGTTTATAAAATGGTGCTTGAAGTTTTATGATTGAACTGTAGGTTTGGAGCAAACACAAAAAATCCGTTGAGGGAATTTACTTCTGTGTTTAAACTTTAAAGATGTCTGTTTTGGGATTTACTTGTTCGTCAAGACTATCTTATACTAACTTTTGCACAAGAAGTAGAGAGATATGTTGTGCACATCTTTTGCCTTTCCCCAAAAAAGGCTTCTTCAAGGAGAAACTGTATCTTCCCTTCATGACAGATGGGTAAGAACTGATCTAGCTGTTGTTCCTGTATCTTAGAGCAGTATTCAAAGGGGATTCTGATAGTTGTAGGTTTCATCCTCTGCAGAAAATATTTGATTGATCCTACAGGTTGGTCTCAATTACATCATACCCTGCGAGTCTCAATGGATGCTTCGTTTGGCAGCTTGGCTGATGATTCAAATGGTAGTCTATTACTTACGAGACTGCAGAATTATTTTCTTCTTTGATAATGAGTTTGATACTTTTCATGTGCCATAATATTTCTTTTCTTTCTTGATGAGTTTTCAAAAATTCAGGATCTAGATGAGCCATTTTGTACTTTCACTGATTATAATTAATTTTGGTTACTGAACAACAAAATTAAGGAATCTAAATTAGTGCATATGTTCTGTTTTTATGGTTTACCAGGATGCAGTAGGTACTCTTGATATATAAAAGAGCCTGGTCAATCTATATTCCTTTTTATTTCTCTTTTTATCTGCTTCTTTTGGGGTCCCATTTAGAATTGATTTTAAACCTTTGAGATTTGTGCAGTCATAATTTTAAGTAAAATTGTTTCCAAACATCTCTTACATGACCAATTTTGAAAGGAAAACTATAAATCAGTGCTTTGTTGTTCATTTTTTTTAAAATTGCAGAACCAGGAAAATGTTTGATTCTAGGAAGTTTTATTGATTTTGTACAATTTTCTCTATTGATAAAAAATCCAATGATAAAATTTAGAAATATTTCAAATAAATTTTGTCTAATGACCTAAAATTTCACGATTTTTATAAAATTTGTCCTATCCCAATTTGTATCCAAATGCTACCTGTGTTAATGACATTTTACACTTTATGTTGTTTTTTTTGAGCAATAAATGTTAGAGAAACCTATGGTCAGTTAGCATTGCTTCATGATTCTAGCTTTTGTTTATGTGGAGCTAGTATGATTTGATAATCTAAACTGCACACACCAGATTTAAATTTTATACTATTTGCTAGTGTGTAATTCGTTCTGCATCTTTGTATCTGTCTCTTATTCCTTGGAGGGGCCTACTCCCATTTCTGCTTTATGCAAGCTATTACTAGAAAACAGCTGGATATCTTTTTTAGGTCCATTTATAACGTAAACTTTATAATCTGAGAGCTGAAAATGTTCCTGAGATTCAGAGTAAGTTCACCAACGGTTACAAGCATGAACTTGAGTTGTCTTTTCTTTTCTTGTTTTGGTAATGCCTTTTCTCTTGATGACTAATACTTACAAACATAAACATTGGGAAGATACATACAGGTATCAACTAATGATGCTGATTTCTGAACAGGCATATACGTAACTTCATTATAGGGAGAACAAATCATCCTATTCTATTATTAATAGTTACTATGGGAGGTGCTTCAAATTACCTTTTTATCTTCCTAGATTTTACCTTTTTATGGGAGATGTTTTCTCACTGTCTTCTATTGGTCCAGCATTCTTTCCCAGGATGAATGTAAAGGACTCATATAAGCGATTGGGTGTCAGCAGAGAGGCTTCTGAAGAAGAAATTCAAAGTGCCAGGAACTTTTTAATAAACAGATATGCTGGACACCAACCGAGCATAGATGCAATTGAGTCAGCACATGACAAAATAATCATGCAAAAATTCTACGAAAGGAAAAATCCAAAGATCAATATCAGTAAAAAGGTTAGAGAAGTTACCCAATCACGCTATGTGAAGGCTGTCACAAGCAGATTTGAAACACCATCAACCATCCACATTATTAAGACAACCATTACGTTCTTAACACTTGGAGCACTTACTGTTCTCTTCCCTACTGAAGAAGGTCCAACACTTCAAGTGGCGATTTCTCTCATAGCATCCATCTATTTCATACATACAAGACTGAAAAGTCAACTCAGAGCATTCTTATATGGGTAAGAAATATTGGTCCTATAATTAGTATCACAGTCTTCCTGCATAGCTTCTTTTTATTTGCATCTGAGAGTTTTTCTAGGGAAGTTCTAAGAAAATAAAAATGGACATATAAGAATTCGACAAAAATGGACCATTGAACGGCTATTTAATGGAAATGGCACAAAAATGGACTGTGTTAATGGAAATGTCACAAAAATGGACCGTTAATGGCCATCTTTTCTGTTTTTATGACACTATTGTAGAACTTTCAAATTGTTTATTTTGTGAAGATATTGCTAGCCAAAATTTTTAGTAATACAATGTTTAACTTTGTTAAGAAGCAATTACAAGTGAAATGCTCTTCTCACTAGGCATAAAGCTTCAATGTGCTTCCACTTCATTTAACTTGATTTACATTATAGTATGAGGGGTTAAACTTGGTTTATATTGTATAAATTTAATTGTTTTTGACCTTCTATGAAATATAACCAGAGAAATGTGCAAGGGAAAAATGATTTTTCAGTACCAGTAAAAGTGGAATAAAGTCATGCATGCATCTTTGCAAGATTTCCTCACCGAAAACTATTAAACTTGATAATTATTAATGCCTATCAAAATGTAAGTTAAGGTACTGTCTTTCCTAGAAGAACTAATTTGGATGGTGAGGTAAGAAATAGAAATAAGAGGGCTGTAATTCGAAAATGGCAAAAGATTACTCATTTAGCAATCCTTGGCGAAAGAAGAGTCTTGGGTGGAAGGTAAAACACACGTCAAAATGGAAAATCTTATTGTCAGATAATTAAATGATCTGCGAATTTTTTCCAGTGTTACGAGTGCTTAGAAAATATTACACAAACTTTTTAAATGGTTAAATACTTGTTACACCTGTGATGAATATAATTAGTTGTTCAATTGTTTCTTCTCTAAAGCTGCATTATATTCTATAATGAATATTACACACATAAATGTCAACCTGTAATGAATAGTATATTCTTCAAAAGTACATACATAAATGTCAATCTACTTTCTCATATAACTACTTCTGTGCATTCATTTTCTTTTATTATCTCTTTGATGCAAGTGTAGCCTTGCTTCGTATCTGTTTTTGTCTGGTTCTATTGCATATTTTCCCCCCCTCCTTTTCTCCTTGTATTTATGCTCCGATTGGTTTGTATCACAATTCCATATACTCATTGCCCAAATGAGATAAAGCCGTTCAAAAAATTACCAAACAGAAAAAAAAATAAATCACGAACTTCAAAATTCAATTGTTTTGTGGTTTCACTGATGATGGTATGTTTTTTACAGTGCCGGTGCCTTTGTTCTCTCTTGGTTGGTCTGCACCTTTTTGATGGTTTCTGTGGTCCCACCTTTGCTTCGTGGTCCAAGAAGTTTGGAAGTGACGACTTCCCTGCTCAGCTATGCCGTTCTTTGGGTGTCTTCCACATACTTGAAGTAAGGTGGTTTTGTGATCCATGCTCCGTGATGATATTTTAAAATATTAGCCCTTTAGTAATCCGTGTTATGTAATATGTTACTATTTTCTTCTGGCAAAGGAGTATACCTGACTGCATTTGTTATTTTGTTTACATCCAAGTGTAAAGAATTTTTCTTGGACATTCCATTATGCGCCGAAACAACTGCATGGAGCAACAGTTTCTACTCAAATGAAAACTTCTCGGTATTATTTTGTCCAAACCACAGCATAGAAACGAATTGTACTAACTTGTACAATTGTGCAAATTAGTTTCATTTTCAAGAAATATGTATCATATCTTCTTTTTTTCTCTTTTTCAAAAATTTCAATAAACATGCCAATAAATTGTATTGTATTGATAGAGGTTTAGGTTCAAATTCTTTTTAGACATAACACTACTAGTGTCGTATCTTGCTAATCTTTCAAGAGGTGACCTAAATATGACACGAATTTGTGTTAAAGTCATGTCAACTTATATTAGCATGATTTATTTTTTTAATTATTTTTATTTTATTAAAAATTAATATAATATTAATATAATTTATGACTACTAACCCTAAACCCTAACTGTATTAAATTACAGCGATTCACTTGAATACACTCACGTATGATTTATTTACGAGTTTTTCATTGTATATAATTTTTTTTTAAAAATAATTTTATTTAATTTAATTTTATATTTTAAATAAACACGCCATCGATTGAAATCGCTAGATTCTAGACTCATCTTTCTCTCTCCTACACGCTGCTTCGATCTTATCCTCCCGTCGGTGGCCGGCGGTTGACATCAGTCGCCAGCGGACAGAGAATCGCATCCACAAATAGAAGATACACAAAACTACTGCAAGATTCGCTTTTTTATTTCCCACGTCGACGGTTCGCCGCCATCCCACACCCACCTCTCTCATTTCTCTCTCTCTCAGCGACAATCACTCTTTTCTTCCCACCCAAGCAGAAATTGATCTTCTTCTGCAAGATTCCGCCCGATTCGTTTTCGGACGCTCTTCGCTTCTCTTCTTGTCCAATTCAAGGTGTTTTTTTGATTACCACTCTCTTAATTTTCTGGAGGAGGAAGGAGAGAGTTGGAGGAGGAGGAGGAGGAGGAGATGATGGGTTTTCTGCAGGAGGAGACGGCGAGAAGATATCTGGAGGGATTACAAGAGGAAAGGAAGAAGATCCAGATGTTCCAGCGTGAGCTACCTCTCTGCTACGAACTCATCAGCCAAGGTGCAAGCTTTTTTCTCCTTTTTATGTGTTAATCTGTTTCTGTTTGGGTGCAAAATCTGTTTTTTTTTTTTCCATGTCGATGGTTGTGCGTTTTCAAACTATTTGGGCATTTGTCTGTTTCAGCGATAGAGAGATATGGGCAGCAGATGGCGTGCGATGAGGAGACATCAATCAACGTGCCTGGTTTGGAGGAGTTCATACCTATCAGACGGGTGAGAAGTGTGCGGGAGGAAGGAGAAGAGGAAAGTTGCAGAGATGTGAAGAGCTCTGGTGATCATGAGCAGAATCAGACCGAGAAGAAGCCAGATTGGTCGCGATCCGTGCGGTTCTGGATCCAAAATCCAAACCCACCTAAACAGGTAATTTTGAAAGCTTGTTTATTTTGAGAGAAATATGTTTTATTTTATTTTTTGTTTTTTCTTTTGGATCCGACCTTGATTCGATGGGAACTGTTATGCTAGGAAGCAAAAACCAAGAAGTCACTTGCCCTGGACGCCAATAAGGCGAAGGGTGCGTTCCATCCATTCCGCCGGAAGAATACTGCTGTCGTCGATCCAACCCCAGCACTAGCGAATACGCCAACACCAACACCACCACCATTGGCCGCCGCCAGCTCCACCGGCGGTGCAGTCGGGAGTGGAGGAGGTGGGCATGAGAAGGACACACATTCAAACAGGAAGCCAAGGAGGTGCTGGTCACCTGAGCTCCACCGGCGGTTTCTCCACGCGGTCCAGCAACTTGGTGGATCTCATGGTAAATCAAAAATCCACAAAAACAAGCACATGGATTCCGATCGATGGGTGTTGTGTATTGATCTCTGATGTTATAAATTGGTGGTTTCAGCTGCGACGCCGAAACAGATTGGGGAGCTGATGAAGGTGGATGGTCTCACCAACGACGAAGTCAAGAGCCATCTTCAGGTGCGTCGCGCTCTTCCGTCTCCTCCTCTTTCTCCATTCTGCTAATCTGTGTGTGGAGTTGTGGCCTACACTACACTACACTACAACATGATCTTTTCTTAATTTGTTGCCAATAAACCCCATTAATCTGCTATCACCGAGCAAACACTTTGTAGACAAGCAATTGGGATCGATACTTAATTTGGTGCGTGATTAATCTCAGAAGTACCGACTGCACACTAGACGCTCGAACCCATCGGTTCTCACGGGCAACTGTGGCAGCACGCAGTTGGTCGGCGGCATCTGGGTTCCACCACCAGCTCCACCGAAGTACACGGCGGCGAAGTCGGTGACAGAGAGCTCGGCCGCTACCACAAGGAGAATCTACGCTCCTGTCGCGTCCGTGCCGACCAGTTCGACATGTAACAACGCCGAAGGCAACAAGAGCGGGGGAGGAGATTCGACCAAATTCGAGGTCACCTGCGACGTCAGGTTCTTCCCAACTAGGTAAAGGAGGCATCATCGTAGAAATCAACGGCTAGATTTAGTTTTTTTCATGCTAATTGACAACAGCATGGTATAAGTAATCGGCATTCCAATATAGTAATAGGTCAATGGATCGAGTTCTTTCCCAGGATCGGATATTATTCTCTTCGGATATGCCTTACGTTAGAAGATTTATAACGTGGTTATCAATCAAGATAAGATTTGATTTTTCAGATCTGGAGCACGCCCCCAACCACAATCATACTTGACTTTTCTTCCATGCAACCATGAGAGCTTTGTTACGGTTAAGTTTTTGTACCGTATGCTTACAGTTATTGATTTTGCAATTAATGGTGCTGGGAACGTGGACTTGTGTCTAGATTGACGTCTCCGCTTCAAGTCAACCCATAAAAATAAAACATTTAAAACAAGTCCTCACCGTACTACTCATTTAATACATGAGTTTTTTCAACGGTTAGTGTCGAAGTTTTAAAGTACGACTTGTGTTTAAGTAAAAATTTGAACATAAAATTGTAAGGTATAAAGAAATTTTTACAATCACTGCATTATTACTTTAATGTATGATTAGAATATGGTTTTGTTTGCTTTTTATTTTTTTTATTTTTTAAAATTATTTTTAACATTATTATTATCATATAAGTTTTAATTTATAAATTTTTATTACTTAAATTATCACGTAATTTTAACTCTATTCACGAAAATAATTTTAACTTTTACTTTATTCAATTTTTGAAGTTGAAAGAAGTTGTCTTCGAACATACCTTATATTTGGTTCTTTTTGAATCTTTATCTCAAAATCAAATCAAACATCAGAACCAATTTTTTGTCAAAATTATTCAATTAATCGTCGAATCAATGATGGCAAATCACGATGTCATCATTTAATAAAATGATAACTGAATCGCAGCAATTAAAATTTCCAAACTTAGAACTATTGTAGATCGTAGGTATAAGGATATATAATTAATTATGGAATGGTATGTTAAACTCAATAATACTTATAATTTGCTTTAAACTTCCAAAAGGACTGTTGATATTATTTCTTATTTTCGTCAATTACGACATTAGAAAATAATAATAAAGTATTGATAAGGAGGAATGTGATTTGGTTACTCAAAAATTATAATGTTTTAAATATTTTTTAATATAATATATTAATAAAAAAATTTATTTTTTTATATAAAAAGATAAACACTGCTCTAAACCGGTCTGTTCGATTGAATCAATTTTACCGACATCTGTTTTCAAAGAAAAAAGAAAAAAATTCTCCAAAACAGCCCACGATTTTCAGGAAGGCCTTTTATTGTCACGGGCGTCTCAAATCCAGAAAACGATCCAAACCGGCCCATTACAAACTTGACATTAAGCCTGTAATTAACTAAGGATGTGTTTAAAGTTATCTAAAGTTAAAGTTAAAATTAATTTTGTGAATAAAGTTAAATTTATATTTTAATTAAGATAATAAAAAATTATATATTTAAATTTTTATAATAACATTAAAAATAATTTTAAAAATTAACTTAACCTAAAACTTAAAAAGGAATTTATATTTTTAAAAATAAAAATATATATAAAAAAATAAAAATAAAAAATCTAAATTATTATTATTTCTATTATTTTCTATCTTTTCAAAACCACAAACTCTCATTAATCTCTAATACTATTTCCTACGTTGACAAATCCTGGTTGGATGAAAAGAAAAAAAAAATAAAAATCCTGGTTGGATGTTCTTTTCCACCCACCACTCCGGTTGGCCGTCGGCATTCTCTTCTCGCCCAAACCCTAAGCTAGAATCTCCACCTTCGCCGCCCGGGCGACAATGAAGTACAACCCGAGCGTTACCTCCTCCCGCCGTAAGAACCGGAAGGCTCACTTCTCGGCACCGTCCAGCGTCCGCCGGATCCTCATGTCGGCACCCCTGTCCTCCGACCTCCGCGCGAAGTACGACGTGCGATCCATCCCCATCCGCAAGGACGACGAAGTGCAGGTGGCGCGCGGGACCTTCAAGGGTAGGGAAGGGAAGGTCATCCAAGTATACCGTAAAAAGTGGGTTATCCACATCGAGAGGATCACGAGGGAGAAGGTCAATGGCTCCACCGTGAACGTCGGGATCAACCCCTCCAAAGTGATGGTGACCAAGCTTAAGATCGACAAGGACCGCAAGGCGCTTCTTGATCGAAAGGCCAAGGGACGGTCCGCCGATAAGGCCAAGGGAAAGTTCTCGGCTGAGGAGGTCGCGGCTGTTGGGCCCTCGTTGCAGGAGGTGGATTAAGTGATGAATCTGACAGTGGTGACGATTCTCTTTTGTCTTCGTTATTGATAATTTATGGTTTTTAATTTTAAAGTTTCTTCTTTTCTTGGATTAGGACAGTATGCAAGTGTTCTATGGCCTGGCCATTTGGATTTTATTGTTACAGTTTTTAGAATCCACTAGGTATTGTTTATTTTCTCTGTTTGAAGATTTTAGGTGTGAATCTATTGCTCTCATTTGATACTTCAGGAGTACATTTCACAATTAGATTGGTAATGCGTCTTTTATATTTCTCTGTTTTACGATGAATGAAACACATCACCAATGAACTACTTGTTGGCCAAGTGGTTTGAACCTAAAACCTTAACGATTGAAGTATTTTATGAAAAATGTTGACGGAAGTTTAATTAGTGTGGTTATTCTTAAAAATTTTGGATTAGTGTGGTTTGATAGAAATAATTGTGGGAGGAAAACATTTCTGTTGTGTAGTTCTGTATGACGAGGACTCCCGAAACATATTGATTAGTGTTGAAGTCAATGTATTAGTTAAACTGCATGGGTGTATTTTTGTTGAAATTGTTAAAGAGTATGTCGATTCCAATCCTAATGAGTGCATGAAGTAACACAGTCTTCATTCAACAACAAATTCAGAAGTTACATGAGATCGTATATCTGGATGACGGCGATAATCTCTTGCCATCTTTTGGGAATCATGGTTCAGTGAAATTAACTTTGTAAAAAGAATCGAGGGTTAGAAAAAATCATCTCTTGCTGCTACAAATATTGTAGTTACTGTAACAGCATATAGCATGGGGACTTGTACTACCCTTCCCCAGGAAGAAACTCTGGTGATCTTTGTTAATTTGTTGACGATCTTTAGGGCATTTATAGTCACTATGGAATAATTGCCTTTTGTTTAAGATGAAGGTTATCTTTTTCTTTGATATGATGCATTTGGTGGGGTGTTATTTCTGTTTGTCATCGGCTTACCGTCTTCCTTGGCAGGATCAGACTGCGGAATTGGTGCTAGGTTTCGGCGTTACACACAGGGAAGGGGACAAGATTTTCAAAGAGAACAGTTAGGGATGGGGCAAATCAGGCTTGGGTTTTTTTGTATCACAAGAATGTTGGGAAGATCGGCAGGTCGTCAGGTATTTCACTCGTAGGTACAACAATCTATTATGAAGCCATCTTTCCTTTAATTGTTGTTGGTATTTGGGGGTTGGGATTGCATCGACAATAATGATAGGCAACTAAGATCAACATTTTACAAAATCTAGTCATTGTAACTGATCTTGTCTGGTATAATTACAATACGATTTATTTTTTCCCGTGTTTGTTACAGCTGTAACCAACATAGATGCAACTGGCGATCAGAAAAGAAAAGTAGGTAACTTCAGTCTTTTCTACCGAGTTCCACGTCTAACGTTCTTCGAGTGTCTGGTCCGACCCCGGCAATTTCTGCACCCCTAGCAGACACGATTTGAGTCCTTGCGTCATGCGGATTTACAGTAGCAGCCGGTTGACCATTACGTTGTGAATCATGCAACATCTGAAAATAGGCATGAGGCCCCCAACCTGCATCAATTAGTAAGACCCAATTATAACAATTCATTTTCCCCGAAGGAAAAACACTGAAACACCCCATGTATAAGTGTATAAATATGCGTAAAGGAAAATAGGTAAACAAATAAAGGGAAATGGGAAACTGAAGGGGAACCAGATGGAAGTCAAGTGTCTTTTTTCCCTTTTAGAAAATACAAAATGAACCAGTTTCTTGAGAAGTAGAAATATGATTTATTAAAAGAGAGAGAAAATGGATGTACCAGAAGACAGGACGAGAAAGCCGAAACAAAAAGCATCACAGATAACTGGGTAAAGACTTGGGTTTTGTAGCGAGAAATCTCATTTGACTACAATTGCATACTATATATGTTATATATATGGTAAACATTTTGTTTTTGCTGATTCTTCCAAATTGTCAAGTCGAGACTGTCGATTGGAAGAAATATGAGGCTCTTGGCTGCAGCAGTACTCCATCAAGCGGTGGACCCATTTAGGAGTTAAGTTGCCAATTCTTCTCTGAAAGAAAACACGTTTCTTTCTTTTTTTTCACTTCTATTTCATTTTTTTTCTCTGGGTACCGTCTAGTGCCACCCCGCATGTAAGATATCTTTCATTTTATAATTTTACTCACGAGGTTGGGGGTTGATCATTTCCATTCCCTTTTCCTTGACAGTTGTCACAAACATTTCCCCATGTTCCTAACGTTTATCATTCAAAAATTCTATTAAGGTACATCTTGTGCTCGTGCATTCGTTCACCACAAAGTTAGAACTTATCTATGCAGCTCTACAAATAGATGAGGGAATAAAAATGATATATAAATAAGGCTAAGAACACACCTTCTGTACCATGAGGCATTGGGAAGAATTGCAAATAGCAAAATGAGGCCACTACAAAACCTGGCAAAAACCATGACTTTTAGATGTAAGAAAGCCATCAACTCATGGAGTAACTGGAAGAGTTATTTCAGGCAGAATTATTTGAAGTCGATTACGGTTAAACGTGCTCACCTAGTAAACCACCAACAAATACATCTTGCCAATGATGCCAGTAGTCATCAACCCGTGAAACAGCCACAAGAGCTGCAAGAAGTAATGGAGTATAAACAATGCAAAGCTTTGCAATGTGCCCTTTACGATCAAAAGCTCTAATTTTTCCAGCCAAATACCATGATGTAAATCCTAAACCTGCAAATGACCCTGCATTTTGACGAATGAATCACAAAAATGGCACAACTGGCTGATGGAGTAACTTAAAAGAAAAAGCATGTGACCACGGCAGCATCAGTACAAACTGGACATAATTCATCTGGTCTAATAAAAGCATTCCATACTATATAAAAGATGATTGAATATGGCACAACTCACCTAGTTATTTCAGGCAGAATTATTTGAAGTCGATTACAGTTAAACGTGCTCACCTAGTTACACTTACCATCTCTCTAATTTAAACAGCAGAGGTTCTTTAGCTTCCCACATACTATGAGTCAGTGCGTTTGTGCTCTTCATTCACAGAAAATCTTTGCTAGTCGAGTGGGCATAAGATGGTAAGGGGCAGGAGTTGCTATCAGGGAGAAGGTAATGAAACGAATCTAGTATGACACTCCTACAAGTGTGGTTGTAAGACAGAATGAATAAGGAGAAATTCATTTTAGATAAAAAGAAGATAAAATGGGGCACAAGGGTTTAAGGTTTAGAATGACATATTAGATTAATATCATACATTTTAAAACGCTCCAACTAGGAAAGCTTGTGACTAGATGTTCATTTGTGATTGGAGGTACAATTGACTAATAATTTTATTATACAACACAAAATAAGCGTGTAATGTAAGTTCCACAGGATACCATGTTCTCAATGCATATTAACCAAAGAAAGTATCCCATAGTCAAAAGTCTTGCCACATAGTTGACTATTGTTTTCAAGAAGGTGGCAAACTTTCTAGTTGTTGCACTAAGCTTCGTAATGTCATCTTTACTTTTCTATAAATCCATAAAAGGAGAAATTCATTATATAAATTTTATCATATAATGACCATAAATAGATGATAAATTTTCACATAAATTGAATAAGTACTCGTCTTTGATACAAAGGCATAAAATTTTACCAATTTTTTGTTAAATTTCAAAAATTATTTTTTAATAAAAAATAATGAATATAACTGAAATTTTTATGCATGGTAGATTATACTATAAATTTAACTAATTATATAAAAAACTTATTTATGAAAGTAAAATAATTAAAAGAATTGGTACCACCAAAAATATTATACCATCTCTAGATTTGTAAAAATTGTTCCCACCTCATGAAAATTTACACAATTTTTATCATAGACGATTCTGGTAATCATGACTAAGAAAGAAAAATTGAAATTGGTGTGTAGCTTACATGAAGAGTGCCCACTGGGAAAACTTTTATGCCCTTCTTTGATCACACTTTTTGCTCCAGTGCATATAACTTTTCCAACACTATCAAAATTCTGGATAAACCCAAAACACATACGTCATATCCATGTTATCAGTCATTATCAATGTTGGGTTAATTTTTAGTTTATGCAAACTTACAGCATTTCCATCAGGAAAACAGCGCCAGAAAAAATCTGGCCGAGGTCTACCAACGGCACCTTTGAGCGCATCAGTTATAACTCCAGTAATAAGTACAGAATATAGAAGACCTGCATGAATTTGTCAGTCAGAGAAGCTAGTCATTTAAATACTAATTACTAGAAAACACCTGTACACAATCAGAATAAGAACAACTAACCTAGGATGGCATGGTGTAGATCATATATATCCTTCCTTTTATAGTAGATTCCAACTATGATGATAATAGGAAGAAGAACAGCAATTAACTGTCAAAAAAGGCAGTATATTGTAATAATTTTCTTAAAATATGGCATGTTTAAGTGAAAGATCAACATAATTTAACGATTAGAAAGAAAGGCATACGGGAACAGCCCAAAATGGGATGGTATTGTCCTTTAGTGGGTACTTGAGATCTGTCATGTCTTGTCCCACAAAACGGTGAAATGGTTCGATCACATTCAATATGGCATCAATTGCCACAAGAAGCAAAAAGATTAGCCAATCATGCATATGGAATCTTGCCACTTTGACTCCATGAGATTTTAGTGTGTGAGAATCTATCCGGATATCTGGCATATTTTCTTTAAGCTGGAATACACGGCAAAGTGTTAGAGACTGATCAGAGAAACATATTTTCAACAGGTTGCACACAATCAATATCGTTGATAAAATTAACCAAGAAGCAATTATATTATGATGAGAAAATTAACTAACATTCAATGACATGGATCTAATCAGCAAGTCCTCTGCGAACATAGATGCAAGCGTGGAACGGTTATGTGCGAAATGATGAAAGTCAAGCCATAAACATATTACACAAATATGGACTTGTTCACATGCCAGCCTGTGGAAGCAGGTTGAATTGGCAACACATCATAGTATGATCTGATGTTCGAGTTCTAGTCCATGCTTTTAATAACTTCGAAGAAAAGTCTCTATAAAAGTTTTAAAGGTAGAGAAGCCCTATAAGTCATTTTCCAGATTAACGTAAGACAGAAAATGAAGAAGTTAGAGTGCTCCATCTCTTCCTGAGGAGCTTACAGATTCCTTTTCACTTGAGGTTCCGTCTCTTCCCGAACAGCTCACAGGTTCCTATTCACTTAAGGATTAACAAGCTGACATTGACATAAGACCGAAAATGAAGAAGCTAGAGTGCTCCATCTCTTCCCGAAGAGCTTACAGATTCCTCTTCACTTGTGGCTCCATCTCTTCCTGAAATGCTCACAGATTCCATTTCACTTGAAGGCTCATTTTTGACATCTGCCGAGATAAGAATCTTACCTCCTAGTACTGATACAAACTTACATTGGCAAAATTTGATTGTCAGGATTGTACACGTCAAAACATCCATCACCAAGTCGGGCAGCCATATCGGCTGGGAAGTGATCCCAGGATCAAACCCTCATGGAGCATGCCTAAGCTCCATGTCAAACAACATACCACCATCTACTAAAAAATCGTTAGTCTATTTTTGCAAAAAAATGATTATCCTATGCCTTCTTTAATTTGGCAGAATAATTATTCAATAATTATTGGTCAAAGCAATCAAATCCCCACGCTTAAATTATGTAGGAACGTTTACAAAAACAAAGGTAACAGAGAGAAAATAAAACGCCCGAAAAGGTATTTTGTTTCTAAAAATCTAGGCATACATATATGCGTATCAGACAAAAGTTCGAACAAAATCGTACGTCCAAAACATGGTTCAAATTCCATTCTATAGAACCTCCTCGTAAACGGCACTCTGGCCTGCAACACACGTCTTACTGTTTTCAATTTATTTGTACTTCTTTTCCATTGATTTACGAGGTGCAACTATTCCGTGTAATACCGGTTTCAATTTTCGTTTCGCTGTTGAATATTTTCCCAAATACATACGTTACCTTCCATGGTTGGAATTCCACAACAAATAAGCCAACAGAAGATGCTCTCACTCCATCACCCCTCTATATTTTAATTTCCTTCTTAAACTCTTTCTAATTGACTACAGGTCAATAGATACTTGGAATGCGCGCCGAAGGCAACGATTGAGATAGACCATAGTCCTCTAACGTCGTCCGTCGCACAACAAGTAGTTTTGATCAAGCATCCTTCTGGAACTCATCGCTGCGAAGGAGCCAATCTTCCAAAAACATACTCGTCCTCAAATAACGGAAACAGTAACCGCAAAAAAGGTCTAACATCCGGGAAACAAAACGAATATCGCGGGGAAAAAAAAACAAGACGGCTAATCACGGACAAGGAAGAGAAGAACATCGACCGACACAAACAATCAAAGACAGCCTCCACACAACCGCCGCATAAATAAAAACAGCAATAAGAAGCAGAACAAAATTTTCCAAACAAAGACACAGCCTCCCTCCGTTCAAAAAAAAAAGAAAAAAAAAAGGAGAAGAATCGAAGGTTTAATTAACAAACGGCAACAGCTAGCGCGAAGACAGACGAAGAGAAACGAGAACCAGCACAATAACGTTTAGGGATGGGATACCGGATACATGCCTTACCTGTCGGAGTCCGAAACAGTCGTCGTGCGATTCGATGAGGAGGAGGAGGAGGAATGCGGTGGGAAGAGGCGGGGCGAGGGAAGAAAAAAGAGATATACGAGAAGAGAGAGAGGACGTCGTGGTTACCGGAAGCCGTTCAAAGTCTTGGTTGGGTGGTTGGTTTTCACATTTTAATATTAGATAGAAAAGAAAATTGTCGGGCGGGCCCGTCGTCTGAGGTCCCCTCGCGCGCTAGGGATTTGGAAGGTTCGGGTGGGTCCGACCGAAGCACCTCAATTGCGACACGTCAATAATACACAAGTTAGTATTTTTTTAAAAAAAATTAAAATATCATTTATATGTAATAATTTTATTTTTTAAAATATATAAATATCAAATTAAAAATACTATTTATTCATAAATTTATTTTAAAAAACATTTTTAAATGATCACAAAAAATTCCTATCTACAATAAGATTTTTGTTTGTTTTCTTTTTTACTCTTACGTCATTTATGTTCTACAGAGTAGTATAATAATGTACCACGCGTTTGAAAGAAAATACAAAAACGAGGACTGTTTTCAACATGTCGTGAGACTGAACAATTGTGCGAGACAAGAGCCGTCGGCAGAACGATAACCACACGGTGACGACCCAAGAATACGAATGCACATTTTTTTTATAAAAAAACGTAGGATAAGTAGCGAGCCGACAGATGAATGGATAAGGATTACGGAAGGGGCTTGATGAAATGATGTGCTTCGTATTGATGCATCGAATACAATTTGTTTACATGTTGATCAGATTTGTTTGCATTACCGCATACGTGATACACTTTTTTATTAAAAAAATTACTAACATTTATCCAACACACGAATTCACAACCTTTTTAATTCTACCAGGCTGCAAGCTTTTGAATAAACATAAATCGTATTTTTCTTACCGATGACAATCGACTAAGGTTGGATTTGATAATGTAACAAAATGTCATATTACAGCATGTACGTTGGTTGACATGTGTTGTCTTTGAGGTTTTCTCCTTTGATGATGGTGTGAGGAGTCTTGCAAAAGTAACGTACGGAGGATTTGTAATTTTAAAATTAATAAATAATAATAATAATTTTAATTTATTATTTTTTTATCATTTTATATAATTTTTTTTTCATTTTCAAAAGTATAAATCTCCATGTAGTGTCTATTACTTTACAACGCTGTCATGTATTCTAATGTTTTTATAACGTAAATAAGTTTTTAGTATTAATGGAAATATTGTAAATAAAAAATCTAAGTTAGATAGAAGTATTTTAGAAGTTTTAATGCAGTTAAAGATTAGAAACTTATTAGCTTTCATGATAATTCAACGAAAACATAATATTGTATAAATGATTTTGCAAATACAAACATTAAAAAAAACGGAAAAGAATCAACTTCTTCCCTTTTATTTTTGTAAAATGTGATTTTTCCTTTATTATGCAAAGACTTGTCAATGGGCTATGCTGGCCCAGGCACGGTCCGACATGACACGAAAATTTTTCACATCGTGGGTCATGCCTGGGCCGGACCCCCAGGTAGTTTGTGTCGTGTCGGCACGACATGAATTTTAGCATGAAATAAACACGGCCCGACTCAGCACAAGATAGGCCGCCCTGTTGTGCAGGGGGGATAGACCGTCGGGTCACTAGGCTGGCCACCAGGTTGTGCGGCTGGCAGGGTAAACAATCATGTGCGTGGGAAGAGGCAGAACGGGTCGTGTCGCCGACAGGGGGACTGACTGCCGGGTCATTGGGCCAGTAGTCGGGATGAACGGTCGCGTGCGCCGGTACGCGGGAGGGGGCTAAACGAGTCGTGTTGCTGGCGGGGGGATGGGCCAGCCATCGGGTTGTGCAATTGGCAGGGTGAACGGTCGTGTGCATGGGAGGAGGCAGAATGGGTCGTTTGGCCGATGGGGGGAATTGTCGCCGGGTCATTGGGCTGGTAGCCGAGGTGAACGGTCGCGTGCGCCGGTGCGTGGGAAGGGGTTGAATGGGTTGTGTTGCTGGCAAGATGATGGGCCATCGGGTCACTGGGCCGACCGCTAGGTTGTGCGGTCGGTGGGATGAACGGTCGTGTATGCGGGAGGAGGCAGAACGGGTCATGTGGCCGGCGGGGGGACTGGTCGTCGGGTCATTAGGCCGGCAGCCAGAGTGAAATGTCGCAGAAGGTGAAAGGTGCAACCGAGTGCAAGGTGCAAGGTGCAGGGGATTGGCCGCCAAGTCATGGCTTGCAAGGTGCAACACGCTGACGCAACAACGGTCAGCACGCTTTCGTCCAACGAGCGGCCCACTTTCGCGCAACGGGTGGCCCACTTTCGAGCAATGGGCGGCCCACTTTCGTGCAATAGGTGGTCCGCTTCCGCGCAACGGGTGGCCCGCTTCCGTGCAACGGGTGGCCCACTTCCACGCAACGGATGTCAAGTGAAACGATCGGCTTTTACCTCAACGGCTCAACCAACTTTTCTCTATAAATTGAGGGAGTTGGATAGTATTTTTCACTCAACTCACTCTTCATCTCCTTCACTCCAAATTTTCCAAACTCTAATTTCAATTCTCAATTCTCAATTTCTCAAATTTTCTCACTCAAGTCACAAAAATGGCATACTACCAAGGCCAAAGTTCTGGAAGCTATAGATATCTTCAACAAAACTTTCCTAAAGCTGAACTAACACTGTTAATGGAGATTACTGGAGCTTCAACTTCAACTGTCACCGAGGAAGATTCGGAAGAGAGCTTCCATCTGGTCAAAATACACAATCATGATGAAAGCCATGATAGATGGCACAGAAGAGGAACGAGACTTCTGCAACCTCTGTAACGCTGACTTCTCTTGCAAAACATCTGAAAGTACAAGTCATTTAACTAGACATATTAGTACATGTGAAAATAGAAATAATGATAAAATAATTCAAACCCAACTTTCTTTTACTCCTAAGGGTAGTGTTAGTTCATGGACTTATGATTTTGAAAGAGCTAAGGACTTGCATGCTAGATTTATTTGTTCAGAACATTTACCAATAAGTTTTGAAGGAAATAAACATTTTGATAATTATATTAGTAAAGTATATTGTCCATAATATAAACGTGTATCTAGAAATACTATTAGGTCAGATATTATGATTTCATTTAATAAGCTTATATTAGAACTTATTAATGTTATGCGTACAATAATGACATGTATAGCATACACTTCAGATATTTGGTCGGGTAGAACTAAGGATGGGTACATAGCTGTAACTGCACATTATATTGATCAAAATTGGACTTTACAAAAAAGATTAATAGGATTTAGAAAAATTCAACATCCACATACTCTTGAAACAATTTTTACAAATATTATGGAAATTTTTGATTTATATGGAATTAGAAATAAAATAGGTAGTATAACTTTTGATAATGCAGTTAATAATACTGCAATAATACCAATGTTTAAAACTAGAATAAGTCCACCAAATGGTTTTAAATTATTTCATCAAAGATGTATGTATCACATAATTAATATTATTGTACAATCAGGTGTAAAAGAAATTAAAATTTATATTGAACTTATTAGGGATGTTGTAAGTTTTACAACTAGTTTAGGAAAGCGGTAGCAACAATTTCATGAAACATGTGATACTTTTGAAATGCCGCATGAAAAATTCTCTTTATGTTCAACATAGGTGGAATTCATTATATTTAATGTTAGAAAGTGTATTACCATATGAAATTCCAATAATATCTTTGTATAATCGTCATCATTGTGATGATTATCAAAAATAATTAATTAAGAATGATTTTAAAATTGTAAAATGTTTTGTTGAATTTTTAAAACCTTTTTATAATGCAACAGTTAGATTATTATGAATTTATTATTCTACATCTGTCTATGTGTTGCATCATTTATATGATATTTCACGAGTTTTTAATAAATGAGGCATATCCATTTTTCCAACCAATAGTAAATAACATGAAACAAAAAATTTTAAAATATTGGAATGAAATCCCTACATTATATATTTTGAGTGCATGCTTAGATCTTAGGTGTAAAATAAGATATGCTAGTAAATTAATTAGGGGA
>JAMKPZ010005541.1:0-13803 GCA_024699675.1 Amphibolis antarctica | reverse complement strand
AGTAAATAACATGAAACAAAAAAATTTAAAATATTGGAATGAAATCCCTACATTATATATTTTGAGTGCATGCTTAGATCCTAGGTGTAAAATAAGATATGCTAGTAAATTAATTAGGGGAATACAAATGAGTTTAGGTGTAGATTTAAAATTAAATGTTAGTACAATAGAAGAACAATTAAATCAAATGTTTGATTTATACACACAAAGATATGGATTAAGAAAAACATTCTCCTCCACCAATGTCCACAATACTAGTATCAAATGTTGGATCATCTTTAGATTCTTGGGCATTTTTACAAGATCCAAGATTTGACAAAGATATTCCAACATCATCATCATATAATTATAATCTTATACTATCTAGACAAGAATTAATTACTTTTAATGCAATGAATCATCAATCATTATTATTTACTCAACATTCTAACTTAAATAAGTTTGATGTTTTAGATTGGTAAAGACAATAATCACTGATTTTTCCAATATTATCAATAATGGCAAAGGATTTATTAACAATTCCAGTGTTTTCAGTAGCTTGTGAACAGGTTTTCAGCATGAGTGACAACATGCTTGATGACCGAAGATGCAATCTTAAAGAAGATATAATAGAAGCATTAATGTGTGTAAAAGACTGGGAGCTTACTACACTCTGAACAAGGTCAAGTTGAAAATTTTACTGAGCAACTTACAAACTTAAATATTTCATAATTAAATCATTTTAATTTTAATTTTTCAATTTTTAATTTTTTTTAAAATGTAATTTAATTTTATTGTAAAATTTGTTTAAATGTAATTGTAAATTTGTAATAATGTAAATATAAAATACGTAATTCATTAATAAATAAAAACTTAATTTAATTATATACATTGTTGTCTGATTGTCTCATTTATTAAGTTATTGAATACTTGAATGTTGAATTAAATTTAAATATTGATGGTTGAACACTTGAACATGGGCGGGTGAGCTGGGGACTGTGCCTGGGCCGGCAGCTGAGTCATTGGGTCGGAAGCTGGCTCGCAGTGTCTAGTCCCGCCTTCCTGCTTGAGGGGGAAGGTCGGAAGGGTAGAAGGCCGTGCAGGCCGGCAGGGACCGCGGGTTGAACAGTCGCGTGGGTGGGAGGGGGGCAAATCGTGAATGAGTCATGCGATCGGTGGGGGAAATGGGTTGCCGAGTCTTGGATCGGCTGCCGGGTCATTAGGCTGGCCGTCGGGTCGCAACACTGGGTCTCAAAAAGAATTGTGTTGGTCAAACTCGTGTCATTGATTGATACGAATAGTATTTTTTCGTGCTTCGAGTCGTACTTAGACTAGCCTATTTATAGTATAGACTGTGTCGACACAAAAATTATGTCATACTAAATCAATACGATACAATTGATAAGTCTATAAAATAATTTAAACTAGTTCTCAAATTAATCGATCGGAACAGGCATCCAAGTTATTTGTGTGCCATGTTATAATTTTCAAGGGAAGAAGCTTTTTCGGATAAAAATGAAGACTTCAACATGCATGGAGAAAGCAAAGGGCCCGCCGGGCCTGAACTTACAGAGATGGGACATGAGGTAATAAGTCTCTCACTCCCTGTTAAAATAAAAGTAAGAACCAAACATGAAACATGACAGAGTTATATATTATTATTCAACGAACGAATTGAAAACCAGAGAAGAATGAAGATGGAAGTTGCATGGCAGCTTCCATTGACCAGCAGCCAATTGCCAAACGTATGCCGGCTTTTTTGAAGAAATATGTCATGCAATCATGTGACTGAAAGCCACTGCCGTGGAGAAGAAGAGATGCTGACGCTTGTTTTTCTTTTCCAACAGCAATTCGTTTGAAAATAAAATTTATAAATATTTTTATTATATAAAATATATTTTTTAATCAAAAATGTAGAAACTTATTTTAACGATAGTTAACAAAGAGAAGAATAAAAATAATTTTTTTTATTTTAAAAATTATATTAACCTAAAAATATAAACTTTTAGACTTATCTAACTTACGGTGTATTTGTTTAAACGGTGAAAGTAAGTGAGGTGATATATATACGTATTGTTTTATGAAATAAGTATTTTAATATATTTTTTAATATAAAATATTGTTAAAATTATTTGATAAATATTACTATATAGATAGAATGTTATGGTATAAAGTGAAAAATAAAAAGTATAGTAATTATCTCGTAAACAAATATGACTTTTGTCAAACAAAACCTAAAATCTTTAAATTCATATATAAGAATACATGATATTTTATATAATTTAAATTCATATCCAACAGCAATGAAACATGAGTATATAGGAGTATCTTAATTAGCACGGAGATTTTAAATGGTTTAAATTCTGAATATATGATATTTTGGATATATATATATCATAGCTAAAATATATTAATTTTAACTTAGATATTTTTATTTCATATCTAAAATATTTGATTTCATTTTTTGATATTTATATTTTATACTTAATTATTTTTTGATTTCATCGTTAGTTATTTATATTTTATTTTCTAAAATATATTGACTTCATATCCAAAGAGTGTTTCTTGAGAAATAGTCTGATATATATTTAGCTTTTAGGAATTTCAATCAGGGCATTAACATGCTTGAATTTGTTAAGAATACAAATAAATATTTCATAAAAAATCATTATCATACGGATTAATAACAATGAAGTCACTGCAAGAAAAATGGACTTTCATGACGGATTCATTATTGAATCCATTACTATTGAGGCAATATTGAAATTTAAACATTCGTTAGTAAAAAGAACTAAAGCCATCACAAATGGAAGGGTTTTTTTGTAAAATCCTTTTGCACCTTAAATTGCAGGAACATCGCCTCTACACTCCGCACCCTTGCACCTCCTCCGTCGTTTGTCATTGAAGCTCACCCATTCTCCTCTAGCTGCTGTCCAACCTCCTACGTCCTTTAGAGGCCATTTGACTGTCGGTCCTTGTCCATTGTAGTTATCTGTTAGTCGTTCAAACTTGTTCGATAAACTCTTCTTTCCTTCTGGGTGATCGTCCACCTATACCCCTTTCCTTCCTTCTTTCTTTCCACCTACATCTTCCTCTGTACTTGTACGTAAATAGATACCATTGTCAAAACGATGAAAGCATGGTTTTTCCCTACTTTAATTTTTTCAATTTATCATCTTCCCTATTTGGATCATGCTGAAAAAAAAGATTGGATTGGAACACAAAACTGTTCTTGTTCAAACAAAACCCATGGCCAAATTTTAAAAATCATTGATCAAATTTCTGTTCTTGTTCGTTGGCAAGTAGGTTTTATATTTCCTTTGACATTCTTTATTTTTTGTTTCTATTTTTATGGGAATTTATTGGTAATCCTTTGTATGTGCTACATCAATCATGGATAGGGAATTTCTTGGTAATTTTTATGGGAATGGCCAATTGGGCTTGGTTTGTCACTGGAATCTTTTGGCCATTGGTACAACAAATTTTTTGCAGGTAGTTTTTTTTTGCTTCTGTGTTTTACAAGAACAATTTGAAGTTAGGGTATTTCCAATGGATAGGTTTACATTGTCTTCCTTAAATTTGTATCTATTTATTTTGGTTTGGATGAAATGACTAAGAAAAATCAAGGTGAAATACCTTGGTTGATATAAGTGAGGTTGGAATTAGTTATAAGTCACAATTATGGATATTTGCTTTGGAGTTTGAAGGATTTAGATTGAGTTGATCAAAAATTAAATATGTAGAACGTAGGTTCAACAAAAATAAGAATAGGGATAAATGTATGCAAATAGTGACTATGAAATTCATAAGAGTAAGGCTTTCAGGTACTTTTTTATTTGAAATATTTGAAACATGAGTAATTTGGAAACTAAGTACAAAACCAACTGTCTCTAGGAAATGTGAAATTTTGTATTTGATATTATTCCCATTTGCCCATTATAAGGTAGGGTCGCCAAATATATATACTAAGTGTTGTATGAGATTGTTAATTAATTCAATACTTGATAATATTAATTTGAAGGGTAATCCAATTAAATAACCTAGCTAGGGAAAATGTCCTTTATATATATATATATATATATATATGTAGTAGCGCACGCTATGTATATATTCCTATGAACTTTATATCATTAATCCCAAGGATGATATTTTAAATAAATTTCAACTCATTACTTTTTATGAACTTTACCATTAAAATTATATTTTTCCCATTTACTTATTTAAATGCAATACTAACTATATCAACAAAGGGGAATAGATCATGTCCCAGTATGACTACCTATCTCATCTAAAGGATGATGAAAAGATACAATTGTATGATGAAGACATGGGGTGATATATATCTTTGATTGAGGGATAATCCAATTAAATAACCTAGCTAAGGCAAATTTCCTTTATATATATATATATGTAGCAGCACACTCTATGTATATATTCCTATGAACTTATAGCATTAATCCCAAGGATAATATTTTAAATAAATTTCAACTTATTACTTTTTGTGAACTTTACCATTAAAATTATTAGTTACTTTTTATCAAGGATTGCCTTCTTCTTGTCTTATCAGTTACTTTTTATTAAAGTTTAAGCAATTTTCATATGAAATTAAAAACATATTTATCATATTTTTTAATTTGTTATTTTTAATGATTTAGTGTCAGATCATACATAAAGGAAGTTATCTTTTTTTTGCAAAATTCAATGGACAAAAGTTGGATTCAAAAGCCAAGGTATATAAATTGTTATATGAGTCCATTGTCGTATATGTTATTTAACATTTTTAAATGATCTTTGTTTAACTCTATGTAAATTATATATATAGGAATACATTGCAATATATTAGTGGTGCGTGTGAATTCGTGAAGTGGGCAATGATTCATGCTTTGGTCGAACGGTGTATACTATGTCATTGTGTAAAATGCGTGAATGGCTTGTAGAAAGAACCGAAAACAGTTTAAGAGCATTTGCTATGGAATAGCATACTTACCAATTACACCGTATGGACATATCATAGTGAACAAGTACATCATTGTCAATACAATGTTGCTAGCTTGTAATAGCAAGGGAGCTTATGAACGTGACAATGGTGGCAACGATATGGAAGATATGCTTGAAGATTTGCATGACACAATTGAAGAGATGGATGATAGGCCAGAAGGTCATAATCGGATATACGAATACATTAAAGATTTTTACATGGATGTAGAGGATGTTAACAGACTATTGTATGATGGATGTCAAAATTATATGAAGCACACTTTTATTGTAAAGTTTTTCCATATAAAATGTTTGGGATAGTGGAGTGACTTAACATTTAATATGTTACTTGAGTTACTCAAAGATGTATTTCCAAAGGTTCCAAGTAACATGTATGACTTGAAAAAAATGGTCAAGAAATTAGGTCTTCATTGTGAGAAGATAGATGCATATTCTGATGATCATGTGCTATTTTGGAAGGATAGTGTGAATTTAGACAATTGTCCCACATGTGGTAAATCTAGGTGGAAAAATAACACCACCCCTGATCCACATCAAGAGGAGACATCCCAGATAGTCAGCAAAATTTCTACCAAGGTGTTGCGATGTTTTCTGATTATACTATAATACTAAGATTGCAAAGACTATTCATGTCTCAAAAGATTGTGGCATCAATGAGATGACATAGTGAAGATCGTATAGATGATAATGTCTTGTGACATTTAGAAGTTACGCCTACAGACACATTAGGAGTACCATATGAGGAAACTCCCTCTCAGCCACCTTCTCAGCCACCCTCTCAACCACCTTACTTTGAGGTTGGGCAGACATATGGTCCTTCATGCGAGTCACTAGATGTCAACATGCAGACTCTGATAATAGGGCAAGTCAGAAGAAAAAGAGAACCAACCCTACTTGCAAAAGTAGTGAAAATGATGTATGAATTGAACAACGATTGCGAATACAGGTCAATGAATACAACCAACCTATTGGTAAATTTGCAAATGCTATTTCACAATTTTGTGGGAAGCTGACAAAGAATAGGCATGTATTCCCCATTAATGTAAAGATGTAGCATCTTATTCCACTAACAAAGATGATGTCATACATAAAATTGAGGTAAAATCTTATCACAATTCCCTAATTTAATTATTTTTGTTAACTTCCATGAATTAATGTATATATGTTAATCTTGGTAGGAGCATTTTGATATCTCAAACACAATAGGCATGAAGAACTGGTTATTTTAGAGGATGAACCGAGACTGGAGGTCTTGGAAATATCGTCTGCATGCTATTTACACCAAACATGGTTGTTGTGAGGAATTTCCAATTGAGCTAAACGATCGGGTTATTCCTGACCAATGGCAGCATTTAGTCGAACATTGGGCATCAAATAATTACAAGGTATTTATCGAATAATTATAATTTGGAAATCTATAAGTTGTACTTTTTTTGCATTGTTAAGCTCAAATTGTATTTGATCAAAATGTTATTATCATGTTAATATTATTTTGCAGGGGCACAACGATCGAAATGTTAAAAATCGATCGCAATTGACTTCAAATCATTGTTTGGGGTAATGCAGTATTACCCAGGTTGTCGACGCATACATATTTATAGACATATTTACATGCAAAAAAAAGAAACAAAGATGAAACCAACTAGAACTGACATGTATGTAATGAGTAGAAGACATAAAAATGGTAGTATAGTTGATGCTAAGACCACACAAGTTCTGGTAAGACTCTTACTTTGACTTGCATATAATTGCAAATTCGTTGTACACACGTGTTAAGAATGACTTCATTTTTTTATGAAAAAGGAACAAATACAAGAAATAAGGCACACACAACAGTTACAAGAAAATAGTACTGAAGATGTTCTTAGTTCACATGATATATTAGGTCAGGTTCTTAGCAAGGAACAATGTGGACATATACAAGGCTTAGGATTAGGCCCTTGACCCATCAATTATTGGTCATCATCTTCTAGGCAAAGTCGAGCATCTGGAAATGAATATTCTGATAAATCATCAAAGGATTCGAGTGGTGTAAGTCTAGAAGATCGAGTGTCATCAATTCAAGCGGAATTGATCGGGATGAAAGACATTTTATTACAAGTACTTATTTAGCGTAGTTCATATGATTTTAATTTGATATACATAGTACTGTGCATTGTTGATAATGTTATAAATATATTTGTATTTTTTATTATATTGTAGCTTGTTCCGTCAGTGGGCATTCCACAAACACCATTTTCTTTGAGGTCATCAAGCCATATGAGTTCACCGTAGGCACGACAACAGGTAGTTTTATTTTAATACAAAAATTACTACATTATATGTATTTTATAGAATAATATGTGATGTATATTTTCACGTTTCATATGCAGATTGGATCTTTGTCATATCGTCCATGTACAATCCATCTTGGGCTAGAAGTCGTCGCTATTGACCTATTTATTACTGAAGACCCAAAGAAATTGGTTCATGGCACTACTATAGGAGGTGAATGGTGTGAAGTTCTCATTAAAGTTGTAGTGAAGAAGGACACATCATTACTTAGGTCCTTTAGAAGATTTACAACAATAGGAGATGTAGTTTGTAGCAATATTGTTTGGCTTCGTAATTTTGTAAGTATCATGTCCGTATGTAATTTTATAATTGTAATTTATATTACTTGATATTGTGTGTTACGCATTTTATATTGATGAATTATATTTGTTATATATAATATTGTGAATTTAATACTTTTTCATTTAAAATTGTTGTAAGTTCAATTCATAGATTGCAGTACCTGATATGCAATGTTCTAGTTCAAACATGATGGATGTAATGAATATATATTATTACAAATACGTAGACAACGCTGTGATGCTAGAGTTAGTTTAAACAATTGTGTCCTTAAATGTATGTGACTCTTGCTTAATTTTTGGAGATTAATGTGAATGTGGGTGAATGCATGGTATAAGTGCTTTCTAGGTTTTTGTCAATGTATGTGGAGTAATTCATTTTACTTGGATGAATGTGAATGCCTCTTGATTAATTTATTTTAATTCTTTCCAAATTTTTGTAGATGAATGTTGTTCTTCAAGTATTATTGTTGTGGATGAATGTATACTATGACGGATTATCATTTGTCACAAAAGGTCTTTAGTGACAAATTCATCGATTATAAAGTTATACATACGGATGTATTTTTCCATCACTAAATATCTGACGTGACTATTTTTTACGTCACTAAAACACATTAATGACAGATGTAACAGTCACAAAAAAATTTTAGCAATAGATACCCCATTAATTTTTGCAGATTTGTGCCTTCTTTTAAACTTTATTTAGTAAATACCTTATCTGTCACTAATTAAAAATAGTAACACTTTATTTAGTGATAGATAAAGATAATATTTAGTGACGAGATTGTAAACCTTTTGTGACGACTTTGGTGATTTGCATGCCATTTGATTCATACATATACACGTATGATTTCATAAATACTTGCGTTTGTAGGATTGTTTGCAGGTAGATTGAGTTAAAATTTTATCGACTCGATTACGATTCGCTACTTTTCAATTTAAATGGTTGGTCAAAAGAGTTAAGTCAATTGCATGCAAAGAAAATTTCAAAAGGCATTTTGTTTGTTTTGTGCCTTTCTATTGTTTTACTCAACGGGGATTTTTTAAATAATCATCGATAAAAATAATATAATAATACTAACTCATGCGGGTGCTTAATTTAAATGGCCGAAAGTACTGAAATGCGGGATCGTGAAGTATAAGTCATCAAAACTGTGATGAAGAGTCCACGTACCGGTCGAGTCTCCACACACGTTATTGTATAAACTATAATATTAAATATAAAAAAATAGCAAACTAGAGTACACAATAATAGTTAATTAGAAATTAAAGAGAGCTTGTATTTTTTGAGAATCTTAGATTCTTAGGTATTTGTATATTTTGAAAAATGTAAAAAAAATTTAAAATTTGTTACTACCGTAAATATAAATTTTTTTGTCATTTTTTACCTTTTAGGTTAAAAAAATTCTTATAATTAACGAAAATTTCTTCGTGATGCACTTTCCTTATCTTGTGCATCTTATCCAACTTACTCTAGTCATGTCTAAACTGGTAATTACACAAAACTTATAGAATTATGTTTAAAATGTTAAAATACGATATATTTATAAAAAAATTTAAAATTATTTTTTCAAAATTTCTGAAACATATACAAACAGTCTTTAAAAAATTTCATTTCTTAAATTTCACTTTCTCGTATTTTCAACGTAAACAAATGAACTCTTAAAAAATAAAAAATGTAAAATAAAGTACCCACAGTCATTGGCAGCCCACAAACAAATTGATCTCATTCAATATACAACCATCTTCCAACTTTATCTAAAATCAAAATAATCTACAGTTAATTGAATAAATAGAATTTCTTAAAATAGAATTGAAATAAAATAAAGTTATTGTAGATATTGTAAACATCTACAGTTAATTCTGACAGTAAAAATTAATAATAATTAAGATTAAATTTTAAGAGGACGCTCACAGCATGTAAATTTAGAACATTAACCGCCCATCGAACTGACCGGGTCGAACCGGAACGGGTCGACGTGGTCCACGCCAACGGACGGGCAGACAAGAAGAAACACAGTGAGCGATAGACGTCCGGACGACACCGCACATGGACGGAGAGCACGTGATCGGCCTCACTGGTTGGGCAGCGACATCGTGGGACCGGATCGGATCGGACTGGACCGGACCGGACCGGACAAGGCCAGACCAGAGCAGACCTTCCATAGCTCAGAAGCCACGAGGCCCTGCTAACTGCGACTGCGACACTTGCTGTGCTGGTGGTCGCCGGTCACCGACTCCTGGTGGTCGTTGCTGGTTCCAAGCAGAAGATGCCAAAGGGGGAGGAGCAGGGGGAAACAGTGAGGTTGACCACGTGAGCGCTGAAGTAGAAGAGAGAGAGAGAGAGAGAGAGAGAGAGAGAGAGAGAGAGAGAGAGAGGGAGGTCACAGGTAGAGGCAGATCTGATGCATAAAGCACTTGTGATGTCTGGGAACTGTGATTGCTGTTGGGTATCGATCTGCTGGTCGCCACGCTCTCGCATGCATGCAGGCGTGGAGTCGCCGGTCATCGACGATGGCTGCCACTGGAGTGCCACAGCGCGCAGTGCCCGACCACACTGCTGCTGGCCGATGCCAGCAAACACACGGGTCGATCATGTGGCAAACTCCATCTCGCTGGCTTGTCTTTGTGCATTTGCTTTTGCCACACATCGCCTATTCATCCATCCGTCAATACACAGGTTGCGTTTGTTTTAATATTTTTCTATTGTATTTATTATATATTATAGTGATGTATAATGAATCAATTAAATAGTAATAAGATGTATAATAAATTATGATGTAAAAATATATATACGAGAATTTGTAATAAAAATTTGTGAAGTTATTGTAGGTGTCAACAGTACGTATATATTTATAATAAAAAATTATTGAAAAAATCTTAATTTACACGAAAACTACGTGAAATTCACGTAAAAATTAAAATATATATACTAGCTATTTTCGATTAAATTTTAATGTCTACGACCCATGCATTTAATTATTTTTATTTTTGAAATAAAAATAGTCAAATATATTAGGTACGTACCTTTTGTAAAAAATATTGAGTGCATATATATAGGTCCTTTCTACTGTTGGCTATGCTTTCTTGGTAATGGTGATGTTTTTGTCTGTATACAAAATCAGTATTCGCAATAAAGTGAAAGATTAATCATGTACAATGGACGGACTATATATAAATCTAGAATAGAATTAATAAAATTATTACTAATTTTGTGTGAGCTAATTATAAACTGAATTTATTAGTTCTATATATAAGATAAAGAAAGATTGGCAATACCATCGATCGACTACCGTTCACAAACTTATGAAGATGACACAAGCGAAACCAAATTAAACGTTGGTGATATAGCTAGGGTTTCAAATTAATCGATTCGAGAGCAACCTTCTGGGGTATATATATATAGGGTTTCAATTAAAGCTGTAAAACTTTCAAACTGTGATAGAGCCCAACTCCTCGACTTGTAAAGAGTAATGCATTGATTATGGTAGAGGTAAGAATGGCAATATATGTGAAAAAAAGGGTTCTTACAATTAATTGTGAGAGACTAGCTTGAAGAGTGAACATGATCTGATTTGGGTGCATGAAGTATTTTAAGAGTTCTTGATTTGTACACTGTTCACTGTCTCTCACCTCCTCACTTAAGATAGAATTTATCAATTTGATCATTTTTAATTTGTTGATTGTATAAATTTTTCATATATAATTAGATTTGGTTGCAGGTGCAGAAGCGGTATTCACACTATGAAAGGTTGGTTGCAAGTGGAAATCTAACAGAAGACTAGCAGAAGACTGCGGAAAGCAAAGACTGCAGACGATGCATATATAGGCATATATGGAAGAATGTGCCAAGATAAACAGTAGATATATGGATAGATATAGCAGGAGTTCCCCATTCTTCCACACGAGCTACCACAGCGCAGGAGCAGCTAGGTAGCTTAATTCGATCTCATCCACACCCATCAGGCTTCAATTAATAATCACCATGATTCCCAGCTTCCATATCTTTTAAATCGATCCCACTGGCTTTGTAAGTATCTGATCACCAACATTTACAGACAAACTTAATTAAACACACCAGATCGAGAATTTAATTATACGCCAAATTATTGATCCCGAAAACCTATTTGAATATTAGTTCATGCAGAATGTCATCTGTAACGGTTCAATTCGAATTCCCGTAGCGACCACATATATATATCTAGCTGATCCTTCACGTGCTCGCTTGGGATCTAATTAGGAATCATCGGATGTTGTGTGCAGCATCAGTTGGCCGATGCATGCATGTATTAATTTGTCTTCTTCAAAATTACGTATCATGGTACGTACCAGGGAGATCCGACGAAATTTGGCGGAGAACCATGTGCGAGAGAGAGATTCGGCAAGATCTGATGGAGAATGACATGCACGAGGGAGATCGATCCGACGGAGAATGAGAAGGATACGAGAGGGGAGGCGACTTTCAACGAGATCCAGCGCTCACGAGGGGAAGGGCAAGGGGCAGCGGACATGCAAGGGCATGTGAATGGGCGGATGGCCAACGGACGTGCGAGGATTTTGGATTCAGAAGAAGTGAAATTTTGAACTGAACGGAGAAAATGTGATAGACTTCTATAATTTGTCATCTATCTAATCATACAACAAGTAACAGATATATAGTTTTTATGTATTTGTTACCTGATATGATAATACTTGATGGATTATTTTATAAAAAGTGATGAATAAAAAACCTGTTACCTATACCAATATGGTCAACTTGATGAAACCTAGTTTTCATCCCATCACCTAAATCCTATTTTCCTATGGTGCTAATTTTTGCATTTTAAATTCCGATTTTGATGAATACTACTGCTATCTCGATCTAGAGAGTCAATGCCATTTTAGTGGTGCACGTCTTGGTATTATTCGTTAATCAATTGTTTCGTTAGATCCTGATTAATTACAAGGTAGTGTTGTTTATTTGGAACTGAAGAGTGGGAACTTTGATTGGACTTGTCTCTCTACTTTGATCCGTGATTGAATAGAGGCAATTTATATTTCACATTGCCAATGATTTTAATTTATCTATTTAAGTTATATAATGTATAAAAGTTACCGTTACAGGCACAAGACATTCTTGTTCAGGGTTTCAAAAAATATTGATGCCTACATAGCATCAAGATGACCATATTTGAACCAAAACTACCACTAATAAATTAAATTCAAATTAAATCAAATCAAAACTGGTTTAGCGATTGGTTCTATTTTGGAAATTCCGATGTATGCAATAATATTATTATCACTGTTATAAAAAATTAACATCTATTGATTTTGAGAAAAAAAAAATTTAGAAAAATATTTTTTATTTACCTACCTTCATTTTTGAAAATATTCTTATATCTCCTATGCCTCCTAAAGTATTATATTTTCTATAATATGACTTCATCAAAGAAAAAGTAATTATTATGGTAAAATTTCCCTATCAAATAGTGTAATACTCAGCCCATTTCATATTTTATGACAGTGAATTTGGATTTTTGGAACAATAATGTCCTAAATAATGTATTTGTGACAATTTTATACGACTACCTAGATCATCACTTTTTTTTTTGTGATGGTTGAAAACTTTTTCACAAAATTGACGTTTTCTTATACTATCCTAAGTATTTTCAAAGAACATGTAATTAAAGTACATTGACGTTTTTGTCATTTGACACCATGTTAATTAATAATGATTCAAATGTTTACTAATTAGTTAATAACTTATAAAACGAAAGTGTATATAAAATAAAATTTTCCTTCATTAAAAGTACGTACTTGCCGTATGTAGTACAATATTTCAAAAAATATACAATATATATTAATAATATTTTTAAATAAAAAACCAAAAAATAGTCATCATGCAATTGACTGACAAGAGCATCGATCTTATATGCATGAGATTATGGTTACGTTTGGTGTGAATTTTTTCGTCGTGAAAATGAAAAATAAAAAAAATAGTTTTTAAAATTGTATTTATTAAATAAAAAATATATATTAATTTTTAAGTTACTTGAAAAAATAGTAAGGATTTATATTTATTTATATTTAATTGTAATGTTTGTATTTATTTTAATATTTAAATAAAATATATAAAATAATAAAATTATATTTTTTAACGTTGATACGATAAAAAGTTACGATAAAAAAATTGTATTAAAAAAACTCTTATGTCATTATAATTATAGCCATA
>JAMKPZ010005540.1:0-16232 GCA_024699675.1 Amphibolis antarctica | reverse complement strand
AAAAAAAAATGAAAGCGAGATTTATACGTATGTATGTCACTGAAATTAATAATATCATTATCAGAAAAATTAAATTTAATAATAAATATAAAATTATCATCGATATTTTTTAAAATAAATGTAGGTCATTTGTTTTTTAAATTTTTCATATAATTATATCATTAACGTTTCCAGAAATGTCATACGGAAGCCCAGCCCACTAACTAATGCAAGAGCCCAGTCCAATACCAGCGGGACGAAAGAAATGCACCGGTACGAAAGTGAGAGAGAGACGGAGATCGAGCGCTTCGGCTAGCGATGTTGGTGGCGGACGCGTCGTCCGTCGCTCCGCGGCACCGGCACCGGCACCACCACCATCTCCTTCGCGGCGCCGCTTCTCCCACTCCGTTCCCACTCCGCCCCTTCCCACGGGGAAAGGATAGAGTCTTTTTCCTCGACGTGAATCCCCTCTGCTACGACGGGGCGAGGCACAGCCTCCACGCGTTCGCTCGCTGGCTCTCACTGTTCTTCGACCAGGTCTCCGCCCGTGACCCTGTCATCGCTGTGAGCCATCTACCTTATATCCTCGCTCGTTTCAATGATCGATGTTTCTGATTTTGTGTTCGAGGTGTGTGTCGTGCAGGTGTTGGACGGGGAAGGGGCGAACGACTTCAGGAGGAGGCTGCTGCCCTCCTACAAAGCGCACAGGAGGAAGAAGTCTTCCAGAGGTAGTGGGGGGAGTGCTAGTCACGCCGAGGAGCTTGTTGTGGATGTTCTTAAGAACTGCAGTGTGCCGGTGAGTGTTGCTGTAGGTGGAAATTTCAGAAAAATTTCATTTATTGTTGACCGTTGTTTGCATGCCATGATGTAGGAAGCTTTACCTGCTTATTTCCTTGATTTCTTTGCATTAATGTAATTATGGTTGACTTTGAGACGACTTATGGTTCTTCAATTTCTTATGATAAGTCAAAATACAAATGCCTAGTACCTCTATTGGCGCGTCGCCCTCAGTTTATGCAGTGGGGCGGCCCTTCTTGTTGTGCAGCCATGCTCTACTCTATCCACATTGACTTCTGCACTGTTAGGTCAAAGAACCCAGACTGTTGCATAGGAGGATTTTTGCTGTGATTTGCTTAATTTTACCTCTGCCATTATAATCCATATAAATTCCTTGAAATCTTGTTTATCCCAATTTGAACCGTGGTTCGAAACACAGTTTGTATTTTACATGAGTTATATCTTAACAAAATTTCACGTTTTTCCCGGTGATCCTGTGTTTCCAGCAAGTAGCAGTACGTGTATATTGATTCACTGTCATCCATATTATTTTCCCATGATGGGAAAATCAATGCAGGAAGCTAACGTAAATGATTAGATTCCAAAGGAACATCTTTGGAAATGACTTGCAATTTCTGGAATCAAAAGTTGCAATCTCCTCAAGCAAATGATTCTTTGAACTCACCACCTGCCCTGAATTCATCATGCATTACCTTTTGATGCTTCCATAGTAAACATTGCAACATACTTGACATCTTCTTTTTCTAGTTAGTTCTTCTTAGAAACAATATTGTTATCACTTTTAGCAGATATTATCATTTAATGCTGAAATATGCATGTGCCACAACTTGCAGGATATCCCTGAACTCTCCAGCAGATTTGTACTGAAACTATTACGCAATGCAGGTGTTAAAATATAATGGCTATGAGGCAGATGATGTGGTTGCTACACTGACAGACCAAGTACTACAAAAGGGACTCCGAGTTGTTATTGGCTCACCTGACAAAGATTTTAAGCAGCTGATTTCGGAGGATGTTCAGATTGTCATGCCAATACCTGAGTTGGGACGATGGTCGTTTTATACATTGAAGCACTATATGGCCCAATATGGATGCAGACCTACTCTAGACTTGAGTCTTCGTATGTAAAGTACTTTTTGTTACCATTTTTGTTAGTCTTCTCACTGTTGAAGTTGGGCTTGGTACGATGCATGGAAAAATTGCTATGTTCCAGGTGTTTAGTTTCTGACTGTCCACACGTACTTAGTATATTGCCAATCATCTATTGCATTGAGAAATTTCAATTTAAAACCATTTGACAATTGCCAATTGACGATGATTGGCAATTGCACAGGCTGCATACTTGGAGATGAAGTTGATGGTATTCCTGGAATCCAGCACTTGGCCCCTGGTTTTGGTCGTAAGACGGCATTGAAGCTCTTGAAAAAACATGACTCTATAGAGAATCTGCTTAATGCCGCTGCTGTAAGGACTGTGGGTAAAAGCTATGCACAGGATGCACTCACCAGGCATGCTGATTATCTACGAAGAAATCACATGGTTCTTAGCTTAAGGAGGTACCATTATCAACCACACCACAAGCTGCTCTTGATACACAACTTTCTTAATTGCATTGGAAGACATTCCTGCATGTTAAGTCAATTTACACATTGTATATTCAGGGATGCTAATGTTTGTCTGGAGGAAGCATGGCTGTGCGAGAGAGACGGTAGCAATGACTGTGTTACATTGTTGAACTTTGTCAAGAGATTGAAGGAAGCACGTAAACTTAATGAGAGATGCATTCATTCTCAAGAATAGATATGTGCTGCTGCTATTTGGTCAGCTCTAGAAACATTCTAATATGGCTCTTGGCTGTTTTAAGAGAGGTATGTGCGACTTATGCTGTCAAATCAGCACTAGACGTGCTGCTTCACATAGGATTATTTTCTTATATTGGTGACAATGTCCTCTTCATTGAATTTACAGGTATCTTGTACCATTGTACTGCAAGCTTGGGCGAGGGTTCCAATTCAAATTTCTTCTGATTGGTGCAGTGGTGTCACTTATTTGTGGTCCATACATGCCTGGTAGAAATAACTTCAACAAAGATGTCCATTTGGATATGAAAAATCCACATACTCGGTTGTATCTTCACATGCTTTTAGGAGAAACTCTGGTGTTTGTTTTGTGGAATTCCTTTTAGGCAACCAGCCATAGTTGCAGAATCTGAATAACGAATTATTCAGTCTGAATTCTTAGAATTCTTGCTTGAAATATGTGAGTACTAACAAAGTTCATGATGATGAAATCATAACAAGATAAGAGAATGAAAATTTCCACATTGTAAGAGAATTTGTGTTCGTGGAAAGCAGGTGAAATAGTGAGAAATGGAGAAAAATAATAAGTTATTTTTTTTATAATTTTTATTATTCTTTGTACTTTTTAATGACACAAATTCTTTAAGTCTCTAGCTGCCTTAATAGCATAATTAGAAAATGATGTCTAATTAGATATTCAAGAAGTGCATGTAGCTCAAGTTTATTCTTGCTTTAGGTTGAATCATCAATCAGTAATCCAACCAGATTACCTGAGTCTTAAATTTATGGTTGTGTAATTTAAGAATGGATGAAAAATAAAAATAACGAGGTTTGACGAAATTGTTCAAAAGAGGTGATTCGAAGATTTGTATAAAAAGAGTCATTAAGGATTAGATATTGATGACTTTTATATAAATTGGATGGTCAATTTTTGTATATTTACAATAAGAGACATCAAAAATAGATGTCAGGAAATCATGTTTTATTTTATATATTAGAAAATTATGAAAAAATAATTGTTCATCATCTTCTATTGATACAAATATCATTTAAAATCTAATCTTCTTATAATTTTCTTTTTCATTATTATTTTTTACACAAATTAGCTCGTAGACAAGAAATCTCAACTGCAATCTGGATTTTACCGGATCCGAAACAATCTTATAAACGGATCCAGTTCCCACGATCGGAAAAGGGTATCTCTCTCTCTTTGCCCCAGCTGGGATATCGGGATTTCCTACGCTCCGTCGGCCGCCGCCTGAGAGCGATGGAGGACATCGAGGATGTGGTGAGGTCCGGGCCGCCGCCAGGTCTCCGGCTGCCAATTCCGGCGGCAGTCGGTGTCAGGACGAAGAAAAAATGCGTGCAAATCGGGAACAAGTCCACCTCTTCCATCGCATCTCCTGCCCCCCACGTTCCCGGCACTCAGGTGAGCAACTGTCACGTTGTTTTCGTTGCGTTTGGGTTGATTCTTTGTATGACTTGCTCTTCTTTGCGCAGACTATATATACGAAGACTTTTGGATGTTCGCATAACCAGGTATTCTTCAATTTTGATCCGAAATGGAACTCTCCACAACAATGGAATTATTTAGCCTGCTAGCTCGTAGTTGCAGGGAAGTTGTTTGTTTCGTATCGTTAGTTTTCCATTTCCGTTTCGGGATTTGCTTCGATTGATTTATGACGAGTCTGAAGTTCCGCGTAATTGTCGTCTTGAAGTTATATGCTTTGCGTTCCCTTTCTTATATGCTATTTTTTAACGAAAGTGATGGTGAATTGCGTTTGATTAATTTATTCTCATGCTGGCATTCTAATTTGTTTCAACAGAGTGACAGTGAGTATATGGGAGGGCAGCTATCGGCCTTTGGATATGCATTGAGTGATGACCCTGACAAAGCAGACCTCTGGCTAATTAACACGTATTTTTCGCTTTCTCTTGGGTTAGCATTCTTTTGTGGTGTATTGCATTGTTCGATGTCTTCTTCCAATTCGCTTCAGTGATGAGTGGGTTTGTATTCAGGAAATTGGCTCTCAAAGTGTATACATAGATTGCTTTAGGTTTGATCAATTACCCAACTAAATGTCTTAAGCTGGTTTTGAAGGTATAAAACTGAAATTATTGTTATTTCTTTGCATAGGTACATAATGCAACCTCTTAATATCACTTACTATGTACTCTTCCAAAAGAGAAACTCAACGTAAATTTTGGTTATTTTAAGTTGTACATTGTTGCATCCCGACAATGTTCATGAGCTCACCTTGTCCCGTAGAACATAAATACACTTGCTAAGTTCTTTCTGATGTCATTCTCTTAAAAATTGCAGATGTACTGTAAAGAATCCTAGTCAATCTGCTATGGAGACTCTCATATTAAAAGGAAAAAGGGCAAAAAAGTCACTGGTAGTAGCTGGATGCGTGCCACAAGGGAGTCGTAATCTGAAGGAGCTGGAAGGCATCAGTGTTATCGGAGTACAGCAGATAGACCGTGTGGTTGAAGTGGTGGAAGAGACATTGAAAGGCCACGAGGTTCGGCTTCTAAATCGGAAGATATTGCCAGCACTTGACCTTCCTAAGGTATATTCTTTACTTTGTTCTCCTTGGTAACCCAAGGATTGAAGGTTGCAGTTTAACATATAAATCATGAAGAACCACATCTTTTTGTCATCTTTTTTTTTTCAAAACAAATGCTTTTAACCAAATTCTTTCCACAGGTGAGAAAGAACAAATTCATTGAGATTCTTCCAATTAATGTTGGTTGTTTAGGTGCTTGCACTTACTGTAAGACAAAGCATGCACGTGGTCATTTGGGGAGCTACACCATAGAAAGTCTAGTACGTTTATTTTTGCAGTTAGTTTTGTCAATTGTATTTCTGTTGGAACAAGATCTTTCAATTGTGAAAGTTGATGCAGCTTAATCGAGTGAAAACTGTTATTTCTGAAGGAGTTAGAGAAATATGGTTAAGCAGTGAAGATACAGGAGCATACGGTAATCCATCATTGCTAAGTCATAATTTTACTACATGGGATTGCTTGCATGAATCCTATTCTTCCATGTGTTTTTATTTATTGTCAAATTTTTAGTTAAATTACATAAATTTAAATTTTTTCTTACAATTCCAAACTAAGTAGCTTTAGAATTTCTTCTACTTCTTTTAGTTTCCTTTGCAATAATGAATTCTTCCATCTTAGGAGGGTGCAATTTAACATAACATCTCCTCTCATAAATAGAGAGATTGTTTTGAGCTTGTGACCTTTAGGTCACATTGAAGAGACCTTATTAGTGTTTCAATGTGAATACTCTTAAAATTTATAAATCAAATAAATTCTAAAATAATTTTGTTTGTATTTTACCACTATGTGTATAAAATTATCATTACCAAATTTTTTTGTTCAGTCTGTCAGTTAGGCTCTCCCTTTATCTTGTTACATAGCACATAATATTGTACTTTTTATATCCATCAAGATATATGACCAACAGACTTGATTGCTAAAGGTATATCTTCAATTTTTAGGCCGTGATATTGGGGTAAATCTTCCAATGTTACTGGAAGCCATTGTAGCAGAACTTCCTTCTGACAGAAGTACAATGCTGCGAATTGGCATGACCAATCCTCCTTTCATTCTTGAACATTTGGAAGCGATTGCAGCAGTACTCAACCATCCATGTGTTTATTCATTTCTGCATGTTCCTGTGCAATCCGGAAGTGATACTGTCTTAACTGTAAGTTTGGATTGTTAGAATTCTTTTTTATTCCTCCAATCCTCTCTTTATCTTCTGTTCTCTAAGCCACCGCAAAGCAAAAGACTTATGTTCTCTTACCGAAAATGTTACTTTAAGTTGGTTAAATTCTCTAAGTAGGAATCAGTAATAATGGTGAGGACCCTCAATCTTCATGTTAGAGGAAACTCTAAATCACTCCAACCATGGTTTCAGGCAATGAGTCGTGAGTACACTGTTAGAGAGTTTAGAAAAGTGGTAGACACCTTGCTTGAGCTGGTTCCTGGTATGCAGATTGCTACAGATATAATATGTGGATTTCCTGGTATGTTTCTGAGTAAATTCTGCTCAACTTGTTCATACTTTTTCCATTTTTAAAACCTTAGCAATTAATGCCACCTTTGATTTAAATTACTCCCATCGCATGATAATATTCCTACACTTAGACTGAATGATATCCAATTCAAGGTCATGGCCCATTATGGTTTCTATGAGTGCCATCAAAGAAAAAAATTATGCTGAATCTTTTATTAGTTTGTTTGAAGTTTTAAAAACAGGAATCAGGAAAGTGAAATAACCTCTTTTCCAGGTGAGACTGCTGAAGATTTTGTTGAAACACTCAATCTTGTCAAGGAGTATCGGTTTCCTCAGGTTCATATTTCACAGTTCTACCCTAGGCCAGGTGAGAAATTGAACATTTCATATTTACAAGTTACTATTTTTATTTAGTGGCTGGACCTCAAGTTGCATGGATTGCCATATTTCCATGCATAAGACTCCATGGTCCGTAATATCAGCCTCAAGTTGCATAACCTCTACTTTCTTAATCTTACACTGTTTAAGACTTCAAATAAGAATTAAATTTTCTTATATATAACTTTTAATTTATGTGTTGGCCAGCTATATGCTAATATACAGGTAGGTGTCATTAACATAGTGCATCTATTTTTAGCTCTTGCCAATTTTGATTTTAAGTCATATACCATCATCTTTTTCAACCAATTACATCGGCATCATACTCTACATATTCCTATTTTGCAAATCTACCAAGGAATCTCTTGTAAAACATTCATATATGAGATTAGATGTCTTTCTAGCCATATCTGATGCAGCTTTCTTAGAAGCTCAAATATTGCATATGACACTGTTTCTCTCCTAGGTTTTATTACTTGGTGCTTTGATATTACACCCACCTCTCGATCTTCTTCTGTGTATTCAAATTCCCATGCCTTTTTTATGTGTAATTTATTGGGAATTTCAGTGGTAAATATTTTCTGGAATTTGAATATTTTGTCCCTGACAGTAGGCTCTTCCTTAAAATAAGTATTCATCAGAAAGAACAAGCACGGATACAATTGTACTTGATTTGCTGACCGGGGATACTTGGCACCATATATGCTTATGCCCATTTCAATTTGTTTACATGTATAAAATTCATTTTTCTCAGGTCTACTTTAAATGAGCATGGATATTCACATGTGATTCTCCATAAATTTAAATGATGTTTTTGCAAGATTAGCTCTTTTTGTTACTTTTATCTCTCTACCAAATAATTTTTTTATTGCGTGATCTTGAAAATGCTCAAAACTGCATCATTCCATCATACCTGCTTTATTTTTCGGCAAAACAGGGACACCTGCTGCAAGGATGAAGAAGGTTCCAAGCATGGAAGTAAAGAAAAGAAGCCGTGAATTGACTGCTGCTTTTGAGTCCTTCACTCCCTACCATGGGATGGAAGGCCAATTAGAAAGGATGTGGATAACAGATATTGCCGCAGATGGAATTCATTTGGTAAGGAGTCAATTTCTTTGTTGGTTACTTTTCTTTATTTTAGTTGGAAATGTTATTGGGAATTTATTTCAGTAGTTCGGTTGGTGCTACCTTACAAGGCAGAATCAAGTGAAACAAAATTTTCCCTTTCAACAAAATTCTTGACATATCTTAAATTAAAATGTCGTACATATTCTCCCTCTCCTCTTTTTTCTCTTTTGTGCAAAGTTATGCATGAAACGCTTATCCCGTTGTCGTTTCAGGTTGGGCACACTAAGGGATATGTGCAAGTACTACTTGTTGCTCCAGAAAGCATGCTAGGAACGAGCGCCAATGTAAAGATTACTTCCGTTGGGAGGTGGTCGGTCTTTGGTGAAGTAGTCAATGTTCTGGATGGGCTAAAAGAAGACAGTCCACAAAGCAGTATCTCCCACAACGAGTATTCTTGCCGTGATGATTCCTGCAACAACCCTGCATGCTGTGGTGATCCTCGCAACCCCTGCGAGTGCTTGGAAGAGCCTGAAAGTAGATCACGCATGCTGTATGCTTCTGGAGGTAAAATTTCCGGTGCTTTTGAACAGTGGGCTGCCACCAAAAAAATCACCACATCTTCACCAGTAATAAGAAAGGGTAAGGGCGTGAATTTAATTGGTTCTTTGCAATCGATGCTGCATCGGAGAAGGAAGAAGACACAAGGTCTACAGATGAATGATACTCCAGATACAACTCAAAAGGAAGATAACAACGGAAGGCGAAGCAAGCTTGTTTTCCTTGATTGGTTTTTGATTGGCGGTATGACTATTAGCTTTGTAATCGTTGTGGTTCTACTCATTTTGCCTTTTCATTTGGACAGCATCTAACATGATGATCAATGAACATTTTTGTGCTTTCTAGTGAATTAAGCACTTATTCAGTCTGGGCTATGGATAATTCATAATGTGATGATCAAAAGCCCTACATAGCTTTCTGCAGGACATCCAACATGGTTGATAATTTGGAACTGTGGACTGAAGAGAATGACCGTTGGATTATGCTTTTGTCATTCAACAATCAACAGCTTAGAATTTTAGCTTCCGTGAGGGGACTGGTTCGGCCGTTCCCTACAATATGTTCACCTATGGGAATTTCTTTAATTTTTGAAATTGATTAAAAGATGTAAGTATTAATAATATTTGAATTTTGATGAAAATAAGAAATCACACAATTGTAGTCAACTTATTTACCTTTTTAATGAGATTTTCTCTCGTTAAGTACGTCAACTCACGACAAGTTGAGTTATGTGTAAAATTGAAATTTATAGGATGATGATGATATATTAAAGTTTATGTAAAATTAGAATACTCTTTCTTTAAAATTGAAACAAATGAACGAGATCAAGACCGGCCACTTAGGGTTGCAAGGACTCATCTTAAAATCATTACACCAAATAGTAAAATAATAATGATGACAACAGTAATTATTAAAAAGTAAGATAAAAGCATCGAATTTAAATTCAAGTAAAAGCATTTATTGCAATAAAAACTTCTAAATAAATAAATAAAATCATCTTAAAAGACATGATTTTTTTATTATTTTTAAATCAAGTAAAAAGTCTTAAATTTGAACCCAGACGGATACATTTCAGATATCAAAAGAAAAACATAGGAAGGCCATGAAAGAAGAAGGGAAGGAGAAAGAAAATTTCCTTCCTCTTTTACATACAAGTGAAAGAGTATATTTTATATAATTAGGCAATAGATTTAAAAAATAGTAGGTTGGTCTTTTAATTAACTTGACTTTAAGTGAAGGACAATTAAGTTTCATTTTAAGGGTGTATCCGGTGAGCACTCTAATTTTAAGAATTGAAATTAAAGTTTATATGTTAAAATTTATATAATAATAATAACGTTAAAAATAATTTTAAGAATTAAACTAAAATTGATTCCAAACAAAACCTAAGTTTTCATAAGTGGAGATCTATTTTAAGTCAGTGGCGTTTTTTGCACTTTACAAAAAAGTTGGTCTCATGGGGACATTTTTCCGCTTAATACAATTGATAATATATATTTATTTTTCTTATTAGGGTGTTAATTGTTTTCTATTATATTCTATTATTTGCGTCACATACTTGTATACTTATTTTTAGATTAGAACAAAGAATCTACGGACTTTTGAATGATGTAATTCTGGAATCCTAAATTTAAACTTTAAATATATCTTAAAATCTAAATAATATCAACTTTTATATTTTATTTTGCAAGAGAATTTAAAAAAATGGCCGGCCGTGCGTTCCTTGACATTTTTGGTATTTTTAATCTGAAGTTGGTGATTACGCATTACGTTAAATAACGTAAAGAGTTAAAAGTTAAGTTTAGTTGTCAAAGTTAAGTTGCACGATGAGTTATGAGATTAAAAATCCGTATATAAAAATTTATATAATAATAATTTTAAATAATATATATATATAATTAAAATTAAAACTTATTAAGGATTTGTTTGTTTAAATTGTAAATACTACACACAGTAGTTGTGTGTAATAATATTTATTAAATACTTTTAATATTTTATATTAAAATATCATGTCAACAATTTATATTATAAATTACATGATTTCTTAAAAAATATAAATTCTACTTTAGACCTTGTTTGTTTACGGAGGAGTGATTAGTATGTATTTTTATTTTTAATATTTTATATTAAAAAATTATACCAAAACACTTAAATCACGTGATTTCTTGAAAAAACGTGAATCTCACGTTATCTAACTTTATCGCATAAATAAACACTGTGGTTGTAGAATCAGATAAGACGGAATCCACTCTTTTCAAGAAATCACGTAAGTATTTTAATATTAAATATTAAAAATATTTAATAAATATTATTTAAAAAAAGATAATTAATCAATAAACAAACGGAACCTACATCTTGAATAAAGAGTGCCTAATGAAATCTAGCTAGGTATCAATGATGGTAAGTGGATGACTGGCGCTTGCTGCCGTCGCTTTTGCGTGCCAATGTACATTACAATAGCAAGCTTGGCTTGCTTACGCATTTATCGCTGTCAAACGTGGGGGGAGCAGCGGATGTGACCACTGAGTTACGATGCCTTGTCTCCTTCGGTTTCCACTCCACCTAACGCGACCCATGCCTTCTCTTTTTATTGGGGAGTGAAATATACATGCACGGCGGAAAGGCCGAAGGGAGCAGAGAGGTCTTGCCCTCCTCCTTCCTTCTTTCAATGGATTGCATCTGCCTGAAAAAGCAGAGAGGTAAGTGAAATATACATGCACTGGTGAAAAAGCAGCTTCACGTGTGGTCGGTAGGTGGACCGAGTCGCTCTTCACACCACCATCACGTACGTGCAGTGCAACCACTGTTCCAAGTTTCATCTCACGTCTGCTGCCTTCTGCACGCTGAATAGATTAAATTTAAAGCTGGGCTCGTCGTCCGCCCCTGCCCTGTACGCTTTCAATGGATTGCATCTGCCTCCTGCAAGCCGAAAATAATTTTGAGGTAAAGAAATTTTTTGATAAAATTAACTGTCGGGTTGTGCGAATGATGACATCCCTCCACCAAACACCACCTACCACCACTCCCCTTCATTTTTATATTCCTCCGCCTCATTCATTTCACTACTCCAAAAGTGTACGTTTTGGTATGATTTATAATATAAAATATTAAATTTATTTAATAAATATTACTATACATTATTATTGTGATGTATAATTAAAAAAAAAAAAAAATTACTATACATTATAGGCCTTGAGGACCATCAATATAATTAGTGCCATTCTTCCCCGTGGTTGAGAAATCTTTGTCCACTTAAATGTTAACATTTTATTTTAAAATTAATTGATAATAAATAAAAAAGTCTTCATGTATTAAACTTAATTCATTCTTTAATTACATTTATGAAGACTAACACCAAATGAATAATGGCGATAGATGTGAAGGAGTTACCATGGATCGATGGAGGCTTGCGTCCGTCCACCCTTCAGGTCCCTTTTGGAGAGATTTTTTCTCTTTTTACACCTATTTTTATTTATCATTATTATTATATAAATTTTTATATATAAATTCATACCTCACAATTTATTATATACATCAAAACTATTTAATTGATTTACCGTATATCACTATAATGTAAAATAAATATCATTACAAAATTGTACCACAAATGTAACTTAAAAGGGAGTTTATGTCTTCCAGAAAACTCTTAGAAATTTTGAAATAATTTCTAGATTTTCAAGTGTATTTTGAAAAATGTAAAAAAAAAATTAAATTTTTTCATTACAGTAAATATAAACTTTTTTATCATTTCTTACCTTTTAAATCAAAAAAATTATTATCGTTAACGAAAATTGTACTTTTCTGACCTCACGTGTCTTATCTAACTTATTCCGAACATCATTAAATTTACGACTATAAAAAAAAAGTAAAATTATCTTTAAAATATTAAAATATAAAATATTTATAATTTTTAAAGTTTTTATAATATTCGTAAATAATGATAAAAAAATTTATATCTCAAATTTTTAACGTACACGATGAACTCGTACTTATTACGATGGAAGGAGTTGGTAGGTGACGGTCAAAGTACCTAACAAGTAGGTTGTGCATGACAACACACCACTCGCCAGTCCGTGTCACATGGCAACAACTAGTTGGGATTTCGACTCATTGAATGCGATACTTGAAATATGCCTTAGCGATTTCACTTTTCCTTTTTTTAATTTTTATTCCACTCTCTTTGTAACTCTTGGGATGCATCTGTTTTCGTTAACACCTAACACCACTGCTTTGCCCATTCCAACCGTAAACGTCCGAAGTCCAGTTTGAAAAAGCACCCTAAAAATAATATTTATTCTTGAGACCAGAGTTTAGATCTTAACGTATATGCGTGAATCATAAGCAATGAAGATATTATTACGGCACCAGCTTTTTGACATTCTTCTTCCGAACCGGCCTGGAGAGTTTTAATTTGCAGTGGAAAAATCTCACATCAATTAATTACACGAATCGATAAAATTCATTTTCAAGGCTATTCTAATAATTCCAATCAAATGTCGAGGGCCTCGAGGCTGACGCACCCAACACTAGGGGCATTCCATCCTCTGCCAGTCCTCACAAGCAGGCAGACAGGGAGCAGGGAGCAGTGTGGGGGAAGGGCAAGGTCGGCACGCCCGATGATCTTCTGGAAATTTAAGGTTGAGGCGTGGATTATTATTAGGAAGCGCGGCCCGTTGTCGGCTGTTGGTATCGTATTTCGTTTCCCTGTAAATTAATCACCATGGTTACAGAGCTACTACCTATTGTTATTGGTGGTAGTAGTATAAAAAATATTATCTGGTAAGCTCTCGTGCATGCTGTGTGTCGGTGGGGGAGAGGAGACGAGAGAGGACGGCCATTCAGCATTGCCTGTGGAGGGGTGGATGCACAGATCTCCATGCATGCCCTACCCCGCACATGGCGGATTCTGATCCGCCTCACCTAACAAGCCCACCAAGTCCGGCACTTTTTCTACCATCTCCATCCCTTTCTTCCGTTTTATTCGACAAGAAATTGAAAATTTCTTTATGATTATTAACATGTTTTCTAAAGAAGATTTTTTTATTTACTTATGTAGTAATTACAGTAAAATGTATAGTAAAAATTCTTTCACCGCTTTACCTTCGCGGCGAGCAACCAACCACCACAATATAATGGACGGCCAGATGTATTACCGAAAGAAATCATTCAACCACTTGTTGTAATAATTTGTTGGTCCGCCATGTTATGGATCAGATGCGAAGAACAAGAACAATAATTGATCGAATATTTTGCTGCAATATATCCATCGATTGAGAAGGACACCAGCAGGTTTTTTCTTCCTCTTCTGAATGATTGATGATGGTGATTAATTGGGTACAACATGCACATCGAGCCCAGGATTACAAGCTGCTACGATTGTGCTCGATCTGCATTTGGGAATGGTGTGAAACATCTAAATACATTTTGTTGGGTCGGTGTTGTTCTGCAACCGCACGCTTCACTGTTCTGAAACCCCAGATGGCAACACAGGCACACCGCTTGCGTACTAAATGCCGGTGGCGGTGGTAGTAGTTGTTGTTGTTGCTGCTGCTGCCGTTGTTGCGATTGCTTGGATTCCACCAATCCGGTCGGTGCCACGGCAATCGCCAATGCTGTTGTGGTGGGAGAAGCAGGGGCGGCGTCGGAGTGGGAAGGGAGGCTGATGGAGAGATCGAGGTTGAGGTCGACCACGCAGTGGTCCTCGTCTACGACGGTAGCGCTCTTGCCGCTGCCGGCGCCGGGGACGTCTTCGGTCGGGTCCGCCGTCGTCGCCTCGGAGACTTTTTGTCCGACGGGTTGGTGGGTCTGAGGGTCTAGTCCACGGCCGAGGAGCTTCCTCTTGATGTGGGTGTTCCAGTAGTTCTTGATCTCGTTGTCCGTCCTTCCAGGTAGCCGCCCGGCGATCAGAGACCACCTGGCACAAACCCACAAAGTGTGTAATTAAGATATATCATTGACGACGCAGTACGTGCCATTTCAATAATAATGGTCGGAGGGAAGCAACCCGACGACGTACGTCGACGTTCATAGAAAATGCTGAAGCCGGCCGGCGTGATATATATATATATACTGTGATCACATCATATATATAAACGACGCGTGACGTTACAAACAATCAACATCCATACTAATTTATATATGGATCTGTATTTGGAGTACGTAATTAATTATGACTGACTTGTTTCCGAGCAAGGCATGGAGTTTGATGATGAGCTCGTCTTCCTCCACTGTGAAATTTCCTCTCTTGAGGTCGGGGCGGAGGTAGTTTATCCAGCGGAGGCGGCAGCTCTTCCCGCACCTAAGCAACCCTGAACGTACACGGAATCAATCAAATCAAAAGACGTACGTACGCACGCTCGATCGATCAGAAAAATCGAGGGATCGGACCTGCAGCCTTGGGGAGCGACCTCCAACAGCCTTCACCGTTGGCTCTGATGTAGGAGATCAACCTCTGGTCTTCCTCTTTGGTCCATGCTCCCTTGTTGATGTGGGCCTTCTCGCAGCACGGAGACCTCCCCATGCCTCGACCGACCTCGATCGATCCCCACCGGTCGAGAAGGAAGCAGTGATGATAGACGACGCCTAGACGGGCGTGGTGGGTGAGAGATCGGAGGAGATGGAGGAGTGGGGATTTATACCCTGGTGGGTGGCGGAGCGCCACCAATTGACTCCATCCCCTTGGCCCATTTGACCGAGCTGGATATGGTATTGGTAGGTAGCTCCGCCTTTTCCATCACGTCCTTTTGTGCACTTCCTCATCACATTCTCCTTCTCCTTTTTATTACTATTATATTAATTCCTCGATCTGCATCCACCCTTTTTCCCGACAAATATATTATTCCATCCCCGCCGATCGAGTCCGACGACGACGACGATCGACTTGACTCCCGTACCCACTCCCCTTTCAACCAATGTTTGCATCTGCGCGCGGTATTACTGTATGAAAAAGCTAGCCATGCATGCACACTCCCGTCGTTCTGTGCACCAACCAATTAATACAACTCGAGTTAAAATTAATTTCGTAAGTGTAATTTCAATTTTATACAAGTTAAAATTAAGCAAAACCTTTATTTCAAAGTGTTCCACACACACACACACACATATATATATATATATCCTATCCTCGGCCTCCACCCATGGCCACCACCACTCCACTCCACCTTAATTTAAAGCGGCCCGGGCGGGTTCTAGAACCCTAAAAATGTAAAAAATGCATGCGTGCCATCCTGACGGAGAAAGGAGATCTGACCAGACCACGCCGGCCGGGGATCGATTGATTAATCTACCGGCCATCGGATTAACTAATTAGTACGTCGGTGATACGTTACGACGTCTTTGCTAGCTTTTATTCCCTTTTCTGTGGTGCGCCCGTGCAATGCTTCTGACCCCCCCGCCATCAACAACATTAATTAATTATTCTAAAAGATTATTAACATTCTTGCCAACAAAATATATTAAAGTTACAGATATCGCTCTCTCTTAATTTTAATTATCAGAATTAGTGACTCCTCCTAATTAAATACACGGTTGTTGTTGGACCGTCTTTTTCTAGTCACCGCCTGTCACGTGGCACGACTCGGCAGGCAATAATACATATATACCAAACACATATATATAATA
>JAMKPZ010005539.1:0-24363 GCA_024699675.1 Amphibolis antarctica | reverse complement strand
CCAAAGCTGTGGATTCATCAGCTACTTCAATAATAACTTCATCCGACAGACATAACAGTATGGTAGAATGAGCTTTTTCTTCTTGTTGCTCATACTCTGCAGGTTTTTCATCCATACTTAACCCCTTATTTAAAGGAGCCCAAATACCCTGTTGTTTAAGCAGAGCTTTCATTTTAATCTGCCACAAACTGAAGCTATTTTTCCCATTGAACTTATCAACTTTCATTACTGGCATTGACATTTTATATTTTAAAAAATATAAAATGCACCACAACACTTCTGATCAAACAAATTTCAAATTTCCAAAATACTCAATACCTCCTTTTCAAAAACTGACAGTCTTAATAAAGATATGTATCATTCATAATCACAAAAAATTGATTTCTATCAAAAATCTCAAAGCGCCAATTTCAAAGTCAAAAGACTGCACCTCAAACGGATCAAATCACTCGATTTGAACCCCAAGAAATAAATTAGCCCAAATGACCCAAAAGGACTAACCTGACCTGACCTAGCCTGGACGCTGGTCAGGTAGTGGGCTAGCTTGGATGCTGGTCAGGGTGCGGGCCTGACCTAGCCTGGTCAGAACCCGAATAGGCGCACGAAGGCCAGCTGGGCGCGGTCGACTGCGCGTGGGTGGGTCAGGGCTCCGGCGGCTGCGCGCGGGCGGATCAGGGTGCGCCGACAGCTGCCCGTAGGCCGGATCTTAGCGTCGACAACTGCGCGCGGGCGGATCTGCGTGCGGATGCTTGCGCGCGGGCGGATCTACGCACGGTTTGATCTGGGTGCCGGACGACTGCGCGCAGGCGGATCTGGGAGCCGACAGGTGCGCGCGTGCTATTCTGAGCGAGGACGAGTGCGCACAGGCTGATCTGGATGCGCGCGGGCGGATCCTGGGTTGCCGATGGGCACGCGGGCTGCTCCCTGCACGATCGGCTGCATGCGGCCTGGACTGAACTCAGGAAATCAGTGGATTTTTGGCAGATCCGTGGATTCGAAACTGACCCTAACTCAAGGCCACTTCCTCCAACCTGCTCTGATACCACTTGTTATGCGTGGTAACCAAAGAAGCACAGCGGAATCAAACGAAAGAGTGAGCGATGAGAAAGGGAAGATGGTATGATCGCCAAACAAAACACACAAACAAAGTGCACACCGGATTTTACGTGGTTCACCCTAACTTAGGGCTAGTCCACGGATGGAGAGGGAGAGGGTTTTCTTCTGTGGAGGCTAGGGTTACAAACTCACAACTCATACCCTTTAGAAAATCCTAGCCAAGCTTATATAGTGCTTGAATTTTCAAAGGACCAAAATGTCCCTTATACTAATTACATTATTAGTATCATTCAAAATATAATACAACAACAAAATTTAAATATTTTCTTACAATACTTAATCAAGTAATTGTTTCTATACTAGTTAATTCTCCTCTCCTAGCTGGTGCATTCCTTAGTCTCCTAGAGTATGACTAAACCAGTCAAACTAATTTTCTCTATTATTATCTTCATTAAGTGCAACTCTTACTTTATTCTCTTTAGCTTATCCTCTTTATAGTATCACCATTCATTCATCTCACTTTAGTATTCTAAGCCATAGAGTATAACTAGGCAAATGGCAGCTTTACTAAAAGAAATGCTTTAGCTTAAAAAAATACATGCCTCTCAATCCTCTTCCCCGTCAAACAATGAACAAAGGAACTTACTCTAGTCGATCAGGCTTGATCCCTTTCATAGCTAGCGGGCTGCGAGCTCTCCCCCACGCAATACCCAAGGTGATTAGTCAGTCTACAGGAACTATATGATCTGAATCACCTGGATGAGATTCTACAGGAAATGCGTTTACAGGAACTACCACAACCCTAGGTGATTAGTCAGTCTACAGGAATTATATGATCTGAATCAGTTGGATGAGATTCTTCTTCAATTTACACATTGCCAAAGGCTAATGGAAGAAATCAAAAGGCAGAGAACTAGAAAACAAAACTCGGACAGCAAAAAAATGTGTCTTACCCAGCGGGGACGCGGAGGAGGAGGGGTTGCAGCTCGGACCCACCAATACGATCCGAGACACTCACCGAGGCCGACGATCTCTGCTCTGAAACTCCCCCGCTCGTGAATCCATCCATTGGGGCGGAGGAACCGAAGGAAGACAGCATCGCTAGGGTTTAGGATTCTCCGGAGCGAGGTACAGGAGTTGGTTTCGATTCGATTCGCGTTGAACGACGACGAAGACGACGACGACGACGTGTTGGTTTGCGCGCGAAAAGCGCGCTTTGCCGGAAGGTATATTTTTAATGTATTTATTTTGGTAAACGAACGAGTAAATTTATAATAATAAAAATGTTCTTGTAAAGTGAATTTAAATTATTTAATATAATTTTCTGTGAAATTTGAACTTTTTTGGTTTCGAGGGATTCGTGTATGTCGAAAATTTTGGAAATTCTTTTTTAAAAGTTTTGACATTTCTCTATATTAAAAAATTTGAAAAAATTTAAAATTTTCAATAAATTTTTTTTCACGATTTATCTGAAGAAAATTTTTGTAGTTGATAACGAAAATTTTATTACGAAAAGTGTTTTTGATTTTGTACATTTTGCTAACTTCTCTTAATCATCATTAAACTTATGATTAAAAAAAATGTAAAATTATATTTAAAATATAAAAATATAAATATAAAATATTTATAAATTTATAAAATTAATTTTTTTAAATTTCTACAATATACATAAACAATTTTTTAAAATTTTCTATTTTCTAATTTTTCTTTTTTAAAAAAGTTTTTGTTTCTCAAATTTTGGCGTACCTTTGTCGAAATTCTTTCTCACTAAAATCAGAAAATGTGCTGTAAAATCAATTTTTTTAATACATTATTACACGAAATAAATTTACGCGTTACTGTGTGTAATTTAAAACATTGGAAAAAGTTTAATTTGCTGGACACATTACCGAAAAAGGTAGAGATTGAAAAGGCAAAGCGTCTTTTCAAAGGTTGCATGTCTTTTAGAAATTAATAATAATAAAAATTATATTTTTTTATTATTAAAATATTAAAAATTTAAAATATTTTAAATTTTTAAAAAATTAAATATAAATTTTCTTAAATTTTCATGCACAAATGGTCCCATAAAATTTTCTTTTTCTAGATTTTTAACATTTCAATAATAAAATTTTTTTCAAATTTTTCTTTACATTAATTTTCAAAAAATAGAAATACCTAAAGTTTTTTGTATACGTAGAAATGACAGGAAAAAAGAATGAGAATTAAAGAATTAATGAAAAATAAAAATGATGAGATTTAACCAAAAATTACTCAAAACAAGTAACTTTGAAAATCTACGTAGAAAGAAGTATTAGGAATCATGACATTAATGGCTCCTACACAAATTAGGTGGTCAATTTTCCATGTATTCATAGCAAGAGATGTCAAAAATGTATATCAAGAAATCATGATTTATTTCGAATGTTGAGAAATCATGGAAAAATAATTTTCCATCATTTCCTATTGGCACAAACATCATTTAAAATTTAGTCAATGGAAAATAATTTTCTTATGATTTTCTTTTCTACCATTTCCTAGTGTACAAATACCTTCTTTAAAGAGGTTTGTGTGCACAAAAATGATAGGAAAAGAAACGATGAGAATTTAATTTTTGACCGAAATGAAAATGATAGAAAATAACAAAAAACTAATTTCCAATGAAAGTGTTTGTACATGTGATAAGAAATAGACAAAATTGAAAATTCATGTATTTATGTAGGTATAGGAATTCATAGGAATTAAAATTCAAAAAAGTGAATAATTTTAGAATTTGAGATGATTAAATTTATAATTTTAATAAATAATATTATTATGCTAAAAATAAGTACTTTAATAAAAAAGTACAAGAATTTTTTGTAAACTAAAATATTCAAATTTTTTTGTAAAAAGTAATATCCAAATAAACAAACATTTTCATAAAAAAATTTCTCTCCAATTTTTTTTTACTTTTTTTCGTTTATTTTTTTCCCATCTTTTACCTTTTTTCCTTTTTCTTTCTTTCTATTTAATCAAGTCCTTCTTCCTAGACATTAGGAAACCCATCAACCAAAGTTGGATGGGGCCTTCATAGGATTTAGTTTCAATCTTCAAGAGTTGTGCAAGCACAACAAGCCCGACCATGTATTTTTTCCCATCCTTTCTTTAGGGTTGGGATGGGAAAAAAATTATCATCCCTCCTTATATATCACTTTCCTATGGAAAAAAATTTCTCATGGTAGAAAAAACATACAAATGCCTTTACAATAGGAATTAAATCCCTAATGTTTTCTTGTCTCATTGTTCCTCATCATTTTCAAAAGTTTGTTTGTGCATGTGAAAATCACAAAAAAAGAAATGATGAGAATTCAAGAATTGATGAGAAATGGAAATGATGAGATTTGACCGGAAATTATTCAAAAGGAGTGACTTTGAAGATCTATGTAAAAAGAGGCATTAGTTGTTACAACATTAATGTCTCCTACACAAGTTAGATGCTTGATTTCCCATGCTTTTGGAAATGGTAGAAAATGATGAAAATTTTGATATATTATTTTCCACAATTTTACATCATTTTCTATTAATTTCAAAAACACAAACCTTTCAAAAGGTCATCAAAAATGGATGTTGGGAAATCATACTTTATTTCTATATATTGGGAAATCATGGGAAAATAATTTTTCATCACTTTTCATTAACACAAATACGCTTTAAATTTAGTCAATGAGAAATGATTTTTCCATGATTTCCACCATTTCTTATTGCATAGATACCCTCTTAGGGTATATTTGTGTATTTATAAAGAGAAATGAAATGATAAGAATTTCAAAATAGATGAGAAATGGAAATGATGTGATTTGATGGGAAATTGCAAAATAAGAGTTGTTTGTGCATGTAAAAGAAATGAGAGGAATTTCAAATTTGGAGATTTGTTGAGTATTTGTGCATCATGGGAATTAATGGAAAAGTTTAATATTAAAATTTTTTAAATTTTGAAATATCGAAAGTTATTAAAAATTTAATTTTCTAGTAGTGAAAGTTTAATTTTTATAAAAAGATATAAAAATAACATTCAATAGTCTCATCAACATGAAAAAATATTTCATAATAATGTTATTCACACAAAAAATATATTATCACAAAAAATAACATTACACATTTTTATCATTCCATATAAACAACATAATTTTCTCATAAGTTTTATCAACAAATTAATTTCTAATAATGACAATATACCAAATATATTTCAATTAATGCAATAAAAATGTCATTACTATTATTATTATTATTGTTTCCTTTTTATTTTTATTTTATTTTATTATATATATATATATATATATATATATATATATATATGAGGGCACAGATTCTGTAGGTGTCTGTCGACAGTAAGATCGACGGGTGAAATTTACGTGACTTAAAAGTTACTCTCTTTGAAATTTAAAAACATATTCTCTCTCTCCACCTAAAAAGACGTATACACTCTCTCTCCCTTAACTTTAAAACTCCACATATATTTTGAATCATTGCATTAATTAACTTATGGATTTTAATTAATTGTTTATTGATTACGAATACGGTGATTAAATTTTTTTAAGTGGGTGAATTAACATATGCAATAATTTATTGTTTTAATATGTTGGAGTAAGTGATTAATAAATTATTTAAATCAATGACTTAAATTTTTGATGAAGTAATAAAATATTTGTGTGGTTTTGTATTTTATATTTTCAATTAATTGATTTAATTATTAAATCTATCTTCAATTTAATTGTGAAATATTCTTATAATTTGTAAAATTCTTAATGAAAATATTAGGGTGGATTTCATTTTTAATTAATTCATTTTGAATTAAAAAATATTTTGATTAAATATTAAGTCATAAATTTAAGTAAAATAAAGTATTCAACATTTTCACGTTCTCTTCAATTGATTATTTTTCACATGTCGTTGTGTTTAATTTCATTTAAGTATTGTAAGGTATTTAAGATTTTCAAATAAATGATTTAATTTTTTAAGATTAGGTATTTAACATTTTAACATTATTGGAAATATTTGAAAAGAAAGACTTTACTTTACGGGAAACCGTAAAGTAAAGATGCTAACTTTACAGCTTAACTTTAGAACACACGTGTGTAACTTAAAAGGTCACGTATTAATGTTAAAACACCGGTCTTTTAATAAAATCGTCTAGTCTTTTAACACAAAACGCTGATTCTCTCATCATGTGTAAACTTAAAATTTCACATGACATTCTACCATGATATTTTTCCATTAACATGTGATTCTTTAAGTTAGGTGCGTGCAATCTAAAGTTAAGCCGTAAAGTTAATGTTTTTACTTTACAATTTCTCATAGAGTAAAGTCTTTCTTTTCAAATCTTTTCAATAATGTTAAAATGTTAAATACCTAATCTTAAAAAATTAAATCACTTACTTGAAAATCTTAAATACCTTATTTTACTTAAATATATGACAATGTTTAATCAAAGTCCCTTTTAAATCAATATTAAATAATTGAAAATCAAAACCACCCAAATATTTTAATTGACGATACTTCCGCCTAATTGTAAGGTAAATTCAAGCAACTACCATTTATAGACGAGTCTATAAATGGTACTTCCATGTGTCGCTTCTTTATTTTAACGGTACTTCTACCTTATTTTAACGTTGCAAAACCACTTAGGGAGTTTTCTACAATGATAGTAGGGTTACTCTTGAAGTTTTATGTGAATCTGTGTACACTAAACATACTTAAATGATAAAAATAAGTTTTGTTATAGAACATTAAGAATAAATTCTATCAAAACAGTAAAGATAATTAATCAGAAAATATTATCTCTAACAATCTCCACATTTTTGATAATGATAAAACTTAACATATATATTAAAAAGATATATCTCACCCAACACAAGTCGTGACCTGAAGGAATTTCAATATTTCAATATATTACATCAGTTTATTTGACTAAAACAGTTACATCGGCATATAACTCACTAAAACAATTACATCAATTTATTTGTAATGTAAGTTTCCTTGTGTCATACTCATCTCAAGGCATCATCTCCCTTGTTTTGTTGACAATTACTTGCATTAGGGTAAGTAGTTATGTAATAACCTAGTTCCTCACACCCATGACATATCCTTCTCTTCTTTTGAGTGTTACTTTCTTTAATGGAAGCTTTTATCCGTTGAGAATGGGCAGGTCTTCCTTTGGTTTTTCTTGGTGTAGATGGATCATTCACCACAAAACTAATTGGTAAATCAACTGTGGTGGAGTTATTTTCACTTTGATCATCTTGTATACACTACATACTTAATTCAGTTCTCTTCAACAAATCATCAAAAATTGATTTCACTAGTGCATACTATTGTGTTGAAGTGAAAGTAGTGTCCACCAATTTGAATGCACTAGATCGTAAGTCTCATCTCATGAGAGGAGTAAAACTGTGACAAATAAAAAAACATGTTTCATCAACATCAATTGTGGAAATAAAATTCTTTAATGAATATAATAAACATACTCATCAACATGAGCTGGTGATCTATCAATAGTGCTACTGTAGTATTTGCAGTGAATGATCTATCTATGCAACATATATTTGGTTGGTAAGTAGGTGATCTACTTCTTCCATAATACAGAAAAAATACGATGACAAAGAAAACTCTCATTTTCAAATTTCTTGCATAAACAATATACATCAAAATTGATCTCCATATTCAAACTGACTATTCTAGGTATGTTTGCCATTATTAGATTCCAAACTTCAAAACAATATTGTCCACCTACTTCTTTTTTTTTTTATTAAGATACGTCAATCCTTTTCTCATTTCATCTTGGAATAAAGAAAATATCTTTCTTGTATAACTTGCAGCAACCTGTATTTCAATTGAGGTAGAGAACAAAAGTGTTGGCTTTGTTGTCAAAGTAATTAAGTTTTCATGCTCTTCGGATTGACATCTTGCTTTCAATGCTCTATCATATTGGAAGACAAATTCTGAAATAAGCGTATGAGAATGCATGTACCCATCAAAAAATGCATGTAGACTCTCAGACCTTTGACTTGTGCTCATGCCTGTCATAAATATATCTTTCATATAGCAAGGAACCCAATGATCTCGGATGGTATACATGTAATTCAGTCAAGAGTTACCATGCAGTGTTGGATATTTAACTGTCAATAAGTCTCACTCCTTTTCAAACTCTTCAAGAGTCCTTGCATCATATATACATTTATTGTAATCAACCTTGAAGTTCACATTAGTGTGTATCTCTAGGACATGACTAATGGCATTTCAGCCAATATACCAAGAACAGTAACGATGTATAGAATCTAAAAAAATTACAGGAATAACTGCACACATTACATGATCTTGATCTGTAATGATAACCTTTAGATTCTTGTCATACATACAAGTTTGGAATATAGTAAACAACCAATGAAATGTTTCTTTTGTCTCATTTACTAGTAAAGTACACCCAAACAATGTAAACTGCTTGTGGTAATTTACTCCAGTAAATGGTGCAAAAGGCATGTTCAAATTATTGATCCTATAAGTGGTGTCAAAAATAACCACATCTCCAAACTTCATATATGCTTCATGAACTCTACCATTAGCCTAGAAGACACTTCTGATTGTATGATCTTCATCTAATTCAAAACAAAAGAAATAATTTGAATCCTTATGACTTTGTTGCTGAAAATACTTTACTACTGTCATACATTCCTTGCCCATATTATTCTTTCACCTAGTCCTGTTAAGGTGAATAACTTGATCAGGACTAATATCTTGCTGTGACATATTTGAAAGAACATGTGCTACTTTGAAAGGTTAAATGCCACATTCTGAAAGGGTATTCAGTGACCTTTTTGATATAGATGATATTTTCTTATGAAATCTTAACATTTTTGATTTTGCAGGTGATGCAAGAATATGATTATGCTTCCTAACAAATCTCTTAACAACTCATGCATTTAATTCATTGCACACCACATAAAACCTTGTAGGACAACCCTCCTGGATGTCTCGTTGCTTGCTCACATCTCTTCCCAAGTAACTTTTGTCATTCATGTCTTTATGTCCTTTATAACAAAAAAAGTTACGTATTATTAATTCTCCACTGCCTTTTGATTTTCTGAACCAACTTCTTCTAATAGCAAAACCTTTCTTCATTGCATAAGCATTATAAAATTTATATGCATCATCCTCAGAAGAAAATTCAATGGCATAGTGTGGACTTCCATTTCCTTCTCATTCTCCATCAGGATGGCTAGCCAACCCTTCTATTCTAATATTGAACTCTAAGTTATCAAGCTCTTGCATTGCAGAATAATCCTATTCAAACCATTATACTTGTTGTTTATCATCCAATAGCTTTTGAAAATTCGAATGGTTGATTCTTTAATTAAAAGTGGGGTTTCGTTCTACCCATACATTTGCTGTTCAACCCATACATTTTAGACTAAACATATTTTACTTTGTACTATGTAATGAAATATTTAAGGTAATTAATAGTTTGTCGGTCTAACATTTTTCCCCCAATAAATGTTGCAACATCGGTCTAATATTTTTCCCCTAATAAATGTTCATTCATGTTAAATGAAAGTATAATCAATGCACTTAATAAATCAACTTCAAATAACATGAAAGTACACCTATAAGTTGTTGGTAGATCCAACGCTGGTGTTCCATTCGATGATTGGGGAAGAGGAATCAAGGGGATGATGATTGGGAAGAGGAATAGCAAGTGACCTTTTGGGTTAAAATAAAAGAGTTGCTTTGGGAAGATGAATTACTGGTGATTAATAAATATTTTTGGTATTTTTTTCACAGTTAATAAAAGGACTGCTTTTGCACAGGTGCAATCGACAGAAGATTTTTTTTTCACTCTCTACTTTTCCCGTCACTCATCTTTGCCGTTTAATTTTAATCCAATGGCCAACCACATAAGCAACTTTTGTGGGTGGTTATAGAGTCATTTTTTCTTATATATATATATATATAAATTTTCTATTCTCATCGTCTTCTTCCCCAAAACACAAATCACCCACATCAGACGACCTTACCTTCTCTCTGCCACCATGCCTTCATGCCTCCTCTTCTCTACCGCCAACCCTTGCTCTGTCGAGGTTACCTTTCCCTCCAATCCCCACCACTGTGACCTTCTAGCCTTCATCTGCATCGCAGCCATCATGTTCCTCCTCGAGCAACGCAGTCATCAACAGTCTTCTTGATCTATCGTTGCAAGAGGAAGTAGGGGCCATCACGTAGCAAAACAATGTCATTGTCTCTCCCTTCATCGTCCCTCTAGGATCCGAGGGCATGCATCTACGAGGTTCATCTATAACCAACTCAGGAAGGTGACATCGATGTTTGTGCTGATGGGCAAGATCGGGCAAGGTGGGTTTAGGAGCATCTTTCGAGTGGTGCTTCCGACGGGAAGGGAGATTAACGGCATCGCTCGTGTGCGTTGGGTAAGGGATTTCTCAAGGTGGGTTCAAGAGCGTCTTCCAGGGATGCTTTCGTCAGGGAAGGTGATTAACGACATCACTCATGTGCGTCGAGTAAGGAATTTCTTAGTGATTCACAAGGGGGGTGGGAAAGAAACAATCAAGAAATGAGAAGGATTACGTGAGCCTTGAAATCATGGAAAATGAATTTTCTATTATTTTATTGATCTATAAATATGATCTTAAAATTGATCAAAAGAAAGCCATTTTATTTAAATTCTTTTCCTGAAAATTCTAATGACACAAATATGTCCTTAGTATCACACTTTCTAAAGTTCAATATCTAATATCATTCTCTTCTTAACACGATTGAGAGAATAAGACGCAGATTAGAAAAGTCTTGCATTGAGAGAATAAGAATGAGATCAGTGACTAATGTAATTAATGTTATACGTTCTTTAATTTAAAATCAATTAATTTTAAGATAAATTTTAACATAACATCTACAACATTAATAGATGCGTGCATTTGAGCAATTCTTTTAAATTTCCACCTTTTGGTTGTGATTTTTATGTTGAGATATCTAATGAAAAATGCATGTATTTCAAAGAAGAGCCATGTACTGCATATATACAAAACTTTTGAACTATACACCACGACAAGGTACCCTGTCGTATGTTTGTATTGCTACTTGTTTGTGCATCAGAGATAGAGATGTTGGTCCAGTATGGTTTGATTGGCAATCGTGTCGGTTAACGATACGGCATAAATAGTTATTCATGTCGTGAGTCATGTCTGGGTTGGCCCTCAACTGGTTTGTGCTTAGGCTATTCCTTAGCCGATTTGTGCTAGCCTGGCACGACACGACTACTGGCATGAAACCAACTTGGCTCGGTTTGTGTAATTTAATTTTTTTGTAAAAAATTTATAAATGTAATTGTAAATTTGTAATAATGTAATTCATTAATAAATAAAAAATTTAATTTAATTATATGCATTGTTGTCTTATTTATTGAATTGTTGAATGTTAATCATTGATTGGTGAATGTTGAATGTTGTTAATTAAATAGATATTTTTTTTAAATTTAATTATTAAAATATTTAAGTAAATTAAATATTTAAATATAAAAAATCGTGTCAATCAACATCGTGTCATTGATCGGCACAAATAGTATTTTTCGTGTTAACAGGCTATGCCTAGGCCAACCCATTGGCGTTGTAGGCCATTTTGGCAAGGCACAAAATTTGTGTTGGGCTAGCATGGCCCGACACAATTGACATGTCTAATAAGAGATGATGTATATTGGAATTTTGTACTAAAGATTCGTTTGAAAATGAAAAATTTTAATTTTTTATAAATTTTCATATATCGCTGTTACTAGATAAATTCTTACCTTACAATTCCTTATACTGTTCTAATATCATTTATAAAATTACTTTTAACTGTTACTCTTCAAAGTTATTGAAATTGAAATACCTTGTTACCAATTAATATAGTATCAATAACAGACAATTGCAAATTTGTTTTGTTGTATGAGAATGACAGATACATACATGCATATATACATATATACAAAATGAAAAGAAACAAAGCTTTTGACCTAACACTAGAAAAAACAAATAAGTGGTACATGGAGAATGATAGACAATGTTGGAAAGTAATTTTTATTTTTATTCTATTTTTTAGGTTTTTTTTGAGGTGGTTTCAATTGATTCCTAAAATTACTTCTAATATCATTATCATTGTATAAATTTCAATATATAAATTTTTATCAATTTAATTACTATGTAAATTCAATTTTGTTTATGAAATTAGCTTCAACTTCAACTTTATCTAACTCCCAAAGCTAACCTGAGCTAGCCCCAAATGAGGCCATTCTTGAAAAAAATTTAGAAAGTGATTTTTTTGCTTTCCAACTTATAGTTATTATACATGAGTTCTAGGATTTAACAATTTATCCATACTTACATTTAAACTTTTATAAGCTGAGAGAATTCATGCATTATACTAGGTACAATCATATGGCTATGTAGGAATAACTTGAATTTTCGTCGTACAATCCCTAATCTTCAATCTTTATTTTTTGAAACTTTCCATCTGAGTGCATTACTATAGGTAAAGTGAGGGAAGTTAATATTGATGCAATGCAACCATTGCGAAGAACTTTTGAACCATCAGGTAGATCATGATGAAGACATTCAATGAAGTTGCACACAAGTATATTTTGTTGGTTTGGATTTTGGATTTGTAATCTCCCAATATATACATGTCAATTGGGTCGTGTTGATTTGTGCTAGCACGGGCTGACACAGTTTGACCGTGTCATTGACCAACATGGCATGACTCCACAGGCTATGCTTGGGCTAGAGTTTTGGAAATTTGTGTTGTGCCAACACGGCATGGTTCTGGCACACGTGTCAGCATGGCACAAGTGATTCCATGCCGACATAGTTCACTCGGGAGTGGCACTGCGATGGTTCATGGTTGGCAGAGCGGCGGAGCCTATGGAGGGGAAGACCGGAAGAGGAGGCCGAAGGCTGGAGGCAAAGGGGAAGAGGGCCAATTGGGTGGACCGACCAAGGCAAGGCAAGGCAGACATGGGACACCACACAGACCCAATGGCAGCGATGGCAAACTTGGGATGTCATGAACCGCAAACGAGATGATCTAATGGAGGCGATCGATTCAAATAGATGATTGGATAGATGACTTTAGTAAAATGTATATTTAAAATATAAACTTTGATGAATGTAATTTTTTATTTTTTTCAAAATTGTAAATTGTCAAAATGTTGAAAGTACAGATCATGTGCTAGAGGAGGGGTGAATAGTATTTTAAAATTAATCGAAAATTTTCGCGATTGATTAGATAAATATTCAAAACAAAAATAGTAATAAAATATGAACACAAGAATTTTTAAGGTGATTTACCAAAAGGCTACGTCCACCCCCAAGCTATCTAAACTTGAGCCTAAATCTAATCCACTATCAAGAACCAATTACAAAAGATGTTTAAGGTCTAACACCAAATCAACCAATTACAAAGGTTTAAAGTCACACCCCTCAACCGGCACTCAAAGATGTTAGGTCGAATCCCTCAACCAACCCAAGTGTTTAAGGTAGAACACTTCAACCAATCCAACCTTGAGTTTTATGGTGAAAACTCAACAAACCAACAAAAGAAAATAGTACCAATCACAAAGCAAATTCATGTAAGGTGTGTGTGTTTTCAGTGAGAAAAAGGAAGAAGCTTAAGCGCAATTGAAAACACTTCATAAAATATCAAATGATGATCAATGTGTACAATTCTATTGTTAAGTGAAAGCTTTAATGTCCAAGAGATCAAGTATGCAAAGATTAGGTGTCTTTGATCTCTAAACTCGGGGTTATTTATAGTTTAGGCAAGTTTAAACGGTCATAAATATCTATTTTGACCAGGTCAAACCTCTCCAATGGTTATTTTACCCAAATCGGATATCAATTCGGAATAATGAATTATTTTTTGAATTTTACTGTAACAAATTTGGAATAACATTTTTCAAAAATGGTTATCCGAATTATGCCTAGGAAGAATTTCTAGAATAGAATCAATTATAGGGAAATTTGGATAATAATTCGAATATTTGAATTTTCTGTTGTAGTATTTGTGTGATTTTTCTAAGTATAAACATTGTGGATAACCATGGCCTAAAGCCAATAACTCTACGTTTGGCCGTAACCTTACGGCCTTAACTTTACGGCTAGCCATTGAGCTCTGAGAAAACTTAATTTTCTGGCGGAACTTCCATTTTCTAAGGCATAGATTTTATGGTACTTCCATTTTTCTCTTGGTCCATACGGAACTTCCATCTACTAAAGATAGGTTTGTGCGGAACTTCTATTTTGGTGTTTTAAAGTTCCTAAGTGCAAACAAATTCGGATAATCATTCAGATATCCAAATGATGTTTCATTTTGTTTTGTTTATGTGGTAACCTTAGTTCTAACCTGCCAAAATTGTTATAAAGAACTTTGAATTCATTATACCATTTTTGTTCTATTTAAAGATAGTGAGTGTGTGCTCTAATGATATCAAGTGTGTAACTTAATGTAGTGTACAAACCTTTTGTGGGAAGACGTTTCATGTGAAGTTTGTCTTCATCTTGTCGTGTCTTCATTCTTCAAGATTTGCATCTTTCATAGCTTTTCACAAGTCTTTAAGTCATCCTTCTTTAACTAATCGCTTCCTTGTATCTTCAAGTCATGTCTTCATTTCTTCTTTTACAACATATTAATCTTAGGATATTTGACATCATCAAAACATAACTTAAGGAGGGATTCTACACTCAACAATCTCTCATTTTTTAATGATGGAAAAAATACATATACAGACACATGATTATTTTACATATATCATACGGCCATATTCTCTCCCCCTTTTTGACATAAGCAAAAATGCGTGGTATTAAAAACTCCCCTCAAAGAAATACCTAAAATTCTCAAGAAAGGCCAAGGAGAAGTGTATGATAATAAAATAGGCATATAAGAAATATCCATACATAGCAATAGAATATAATAAAGCATTCATATAGATCATTTAAGGATTAACTGAAAATGTTATGTGGTACAAGATAACACATGAACAATTAAGGCTTAGGAGGGGATGTGGCATGGACTTCTTCAGTTGTCTCTTCAATAGTGAGACTTTGAAGAGCCACCATAAGGGCATTATGTTGTGCATCCATCTTATTGTGAAGGGACTGAAACTATGCATCCATTTTCTATTCCATGTGATGTAGGTGAAGGTCTTGATCCATGAACCGTTCAGTCATGTGATCATAGAAGGTACTAAGCTCCCCCTCAATATGAGCATAAAGTGAATCATAAGAGGATGGTCGACTAGACTCTCCTTTGTTGACAAATTTGGAGTCAAGACCCAATTTTTTCAACAAAACCGGATTAATATTACTATGCTCACGAGGATCATCCATGGGTTCATCTTCAGGTTGGAAGGCTTGATGAGATACATCACCGCTTTTCTTGGGTTTGAAGATATTATCTGTTGTAATGGCATTGATATGGAGTGGAATCATATTAAAGGGTTTGGTGTCTAGCCCAAGATCCTGCCATAACCAATTAATAGCTCTTCCATAAAAGAGCTTAGTCTTGTTATGACAAATTTGATGTGAAAAGATCAAAGCCCAATTGACTTGAATGTCTTTGAGGATGGTGTAGACAACACAAAGAGTAATTTCACTCAATTCATCATTATGACCCTTTTTCTAAATTAAGTTGGAGCAACTATCTTCGCATCCAAGCTTAAGTTTGCAATTCTATCTATCTTCCGTCCATGACGAACAGTGTCACTAACTACCTCATTAATCTCTTGATAGGTGAAGGGCTGTGAGTAACTGGGTAGAGTGATATCCAACCCAATGGTTGGTAAATGTAAGATAGTCCCAATGATCTTGTGATTTAATTGAATGATTTGACCTTGCATAAAACAATTTAACTCATTTCAATCTTCTCTAAGATTTGAGTAAAACAAGGAAACAAGCTAAGGACTGACTTCATTAATCGGCATCTGTCAGAAATATATGAGACCTTGATTTGAGAAGTGTTGCCTCCTTCGAGGGTCCCTCCTTGCTCTTCTTCCCTTTTCCCCCTAGTTTGCGAGGCATATTACCAAGGCAAGGGATAGAGATTTTTGGATAATGGTTTGGATATCCGTTCGATATTCCGAATCGTCTGTCAGAAATGCATGATCGAATCTAACTGTCAATATACCATTTTCTTTTGTTCTGGTAGATTTCAAACAATAAGATGATGAATTCGACTATGAAAATAGTGGAATCACATAAGGTATTGTAGAAACCCTAAGAGAGAGTTGAAATCAAGGAAAGGATGTACGAAAATAGGGACAGATCATGTGTTACCTCAAGATCCAAGGAAGATCTGAAGGAGAACCATGAATCAAGGAGGATCCTTGAGGAAACGAGGTCGAAGTACTCCAAGGCAAGGTCAAGACGTGGAGTGCAAGGAGTAGGAAGAGTTGGAGATAGAAGATGTGTATCTTTCGAATGGGAAAAATGGGTTTATAAGGTTCGCCCGACGAATTCGGTATAACGAATTCAAAATTCGTTATTCCAAATTTGAGAGATTTTGCCCCTTTTGTAATGAAAAAGAAAAAAATGGAGACAAATGAATCTAGAGATTTTTAGATAGTAATTTGGATATCTGTTTGGTTATCCAAATTTGGAAGTCCATAGCTGAAGAGAGAACGGTAATCCGATTATGCAAATCATGATTCTGAATTTATCCTGTAATTAAATTAAACATACAATCATTCAATATAGATCACTTGGACTACATATACCCAAATTTCTTCTTAACTTAGTGAATTGATGAACATCTAAGGGTTTTGTAAATATATTAGCTAATTGGTTTTCTGTTCCAATATGACTGAGTTTAATCTTTTTCTTTTCAACATTATCTCTAAGAAAGTGATGTCTTATATCTGTATGTTTGGTCCTAGAGTATTCTATAGGGTTCTTAGAGAGATTTATAGCACTTGTATTATCATAGTATAATATTGTTTCAAATAAATGTGAGCCATAATCTACCATGGTTTGTTGAATCCATAACACTTGAGCACAACCGAGTGTAGCAACTATATACTCAGCTTCAATAGTGGATAGAGCTACACAATTCTATTTCTTACTACACCATGAGATAAATGAATGTCCTAAAAACTGACAAGTCCCACTTATACTCTTTCTTTCAAATTGAGTACCACCAAAATTAGCATCACTATAACATATTAATTTAAGAGAGTCATTCCTAGGGTAATATAATCCATAGTCTACAATACCCTTAAGATATCTTAAGATCCTTTTAACTGCAGTCAAGTGTGACTCCCTAAGATCACATTGGAACCTAGCACAAGCACACACACTAAATATAATGTCAGGTCTATTAGCAATTAGATACAACAAGGATCCAATAATTCTTCTGTATTTCTTTTGTTCTACCTTAACTCCACTAGAATCACTCCCTAGCTTAGTGGTTGATCTCATGGGAGTACTTATTTCTTTGCTTAATTCCATTTCAAATCTTTTTACTAGCTCCCTACAATATTTTTCTTGGTTGATGAAGATGCCATTTTCAAATTGCTTAATTTGCAAACCAAGAAAGAAGGATAATTCTCCTACCATACTCATTTCAAATTATTTTTGCATAGTGTTTCCAAACTCATGGGCTAATTTCTCATCAGTGGAACCAAAAATAATATCATCAACAGAAATTTAAATAAGCAGTACGTGGTTTTCCTTTTTCCTAATAAATAAGGTTTTATCTACCTTCCCAATCTCAAAGCCTTTTTCCTTAAGAAAGTCTCTTAATCTCTCATACCTCTATAAAGAGTTTTCTTTAACTTAAAAACATGATTGGGGTGTTCATTATCTTCAAAACCTGGGGGTTGTTTAACAAAAACTTATTCCTGAATGTGTCCATTCAAGAAAGCACTCTTAATGTCCATTTGAAATAATTTGAATCCATAATGACTTGCATATGCTAACAAGATTCTAATTGAGTCCATTCTAGCTATTGGTGCAAAGGTTTCATCATAATCTATACCTTCTTGTTGATTGTAACCTTGTGCTACCAACCTAGCCTTGTTTCTAACTACCTTCTCATCTTCATCTAACTTATTTCTGAAGACCCATTTAGATCCTATGAGATCTCTATCAACAGGTCTCTCTACCAATTTCCATACTTCACATTTTTTAAACTGATCTAGTTCTTCTTGTATAGCATTAATCCAGAATTCATCTTTCAATGATTCAGTTATGTTTTTAGGTTCAATTGTTGACACAAAAGTACAGTATTAACATTCTTCAATAACTTTGCTTCTTGTTTGTACTCCTCTAGAAATATCACCTACAATTAGTTCCTATGGGTGATTGGGAGTGAACTTCTAGTTTTTATCTTGTGTTTTAATATCAATTGAATTTTCTTCAATTTCCTCATCACCACTGTCTATTATTAATTTTTTCATTTTAATTTCTAAAGATTCATCTAAAGTAACATGAATGAATTCTATGACTTTTCTATGTTTTTCAATATATACTCTATAGCCCTTACTATTTGTTGAATAGCCTATCATTTTTCGTTCTACTGTTTTCTTATCAAACTTATCTCTTTTATCACTAGTATTCAATATAAAACATTTTCTTCCATATGTTTTAAAGTATCCTACATTAGGTGATCTTCTATACCACAGTTCAAAAGGGGTTTTGTTTAAAATAGATCTAATATGAACTTTGTTTATTATATAACAAGATGTATAAACTACCTCAGTCCATAGGAACATAGGAAGGTTGGCCTCATTTAACAAGGTTCTGGCTATTTCCTAAATGCTTCTATTTTTCCTCTCAACAACTCCATTTTGTTGAGAGGTTCTTGGGCATGAGAACTCATGGTTTATCCCCATCTCGTTACAGAAGTTTTCAAAAAATTCATTTTCAAATTCCCCACCATGGTCACTTCTAATTTTTTTAATATTTTCTTCCTTTTCAATTTGTATTATGACACAGAAATTTTTAAATTCACTAAATGCATCATTCTTATGTGATAGGAATATAGTCCATGTAAATCTAATGAAATCATCTACAATTACATATACATATTTTTTACCACCTAAACTCAGTGTTTGGGTAGGTCCAAATAAATCCATATGCAGCAATTCTAGTTCTCTTTTAGTTGTTATTTCCTTAATGCTTTTAAAGGATGATTTTGTTTGCTTACCAACTTGGCATGCTTCACATAATTTATCTTTTTCAAATTTTTCATTTGGCAAACCTCTAACTAGACTGTTTTTAGACAGTTTTCTAATGGTTTTCATGTTGACATGTCCTAACCTTCTATGCCATACCCAAGATGCATCATTACAAGCTATCAAACAGGCATTTTCAGACATGCAGTTTTCTAGAAAATTCAAAACATAAATGGATCCATTTCTAGATCCAATAAATTTCACTTCCTTGGATTTATCATCAAGGATAACACATTCTTTTGATTTAAATAAAACATTATATCCTTTATCTGTAAGTTGTCCAACACTTAACAGATTTTGTTTTAAATCATCTACTAACAAAACATGATCAATATGAGAGTTATTCTCTAATCCTATTCTTCATATACCTTTAATCATGTTTTTCTGATTATTTCTAAATCTAACCATACCTCCACCATGATCTTCAATGGTGTCCAGTAGTTCCTTTCATCCAATCATGTGTGTGGAGCATCCACTATCAATGATCCACCTTGACTTAATCTTGTGAGTCTCAACCTGCTAAAAAGGAGTCCAATGAGGATTTAGGTATCCACATTTTTCTGGATCATTTGGGATTAGTCCAAACAATGTTGAACTTGTTCCTCATGAGAAGCTACACTCTTCTATGACTCCCTTTAAGGACAAAAACAAAGTCTCCATTATATACTCTACGAATAGAACCCCCACAGTAAGGAATATCATCAAATCTATATCTGAGGTTATATCTTAGAGTGCATCTATGATAATCTAATGGTGCATGCTTGGTTTGTCTAAAACATGATAATTCTTTGATCTTTGCTTTTAACATTTTGTTTTCATCTCTAATCAATTCAATCATGCAGTCAAGACTTACATTTTAAATCTAGACTGTCCTTACTTTCTTTGACTAATCTTTCAATATTTTCGTATAATGATTTGTTTTCCTTTTCTAACTCAAGAGTGTAATCAGCGTTTTGTTTTTCTATCAAATTTTGATTTTCTTCCTTAAGCTTTTCTAATTTTATTAATATACTATCATTTTTTTCTTGCAGTCCATCTATACATGTATTTTGTTTCTTAAAATGTCTATTCAGAGTTTTATATTTTTCGTGCAATCTTAAAAATGCTAATTGTAACTCTTCATAATTGCATATATCATTTTTTGATTCTGAGCAAGAGGGTTGAGAGTTTACCTCCTCCTCATGTGCCATGAAGCACACATTGGCTTGCTCATCGTTATTGGAATTTTTTGAGTTCGATGAGCTCATTTCATCCCATGTTGCTTGGAATGCTTTCCTGAATCTTTCTTTCTTGTCCAGCTTCTTCTTGTCCTTTTCATCTTGGTCTTTCAAAAGTGGGCAATGCCTTCTAATGTGCCCTCTTTTGTTGCAATTGTAGCACATAGGAACATTTTCTCTTGAAATTCATTTTTCCTTCTTCATGAATTTCTTGAATTTATTGAACTTCTTGAACCTACGAGCAAGAAGTGCAATGCCATCATTCTCACCTAAGCTTCCTTCAAAGTCGGAATCAACTCAAAAGACTATCTCCTTCTTCTCGACTTTCTTAGAGGATTCAGCTTTTTCCTCCTTTTGTGCCTTCAGTTGAACCTCATATGTAGTGAAGTTTCCTATCAAATCTTCAAGTGAGTAAGTGCTTAGGTCCTTGGCTTCTTCAATGACAATGATTTTCTTTTCCCAATCCATTGTTAAGCTCATCAGCACCTTTTGAACTTGTTCCTACATAGGAATTACCTTTCCTAGGCCTTTTAGGCCAGTTACAATTAATGTCCCAAAATCTAGAATGCATATCTGATACTAATTCATTCTCAACCATTTTAAATAATTCATATCTATGCATGAGTTGGTTGATTTTGGATTGCTTAACTTGAGATGTTCCTTCATGCGTCACCTCAAGAAGTCTCCAAACTTGATTTGTAGTAGTATAGCCTAAAATTTTGTTAAATTAATCAGAAGATAATGAACAGCATATAGTATTCATCCTTGTGCATGAGTTGGTTGCTTTTGGATTGCTTAACTTGAGATGTTCCTTCATGCATCACCTCAAGTAGTCTCCAAGCTTGATTTGCAATAGTATAGCCTGAAATTTTGTTAAATTGATTAGAAGATAATGAACAGCATAGAGTATTCATCCTTTTTGCATCCAGTTGTATAAGTTTCTTTTGAACATCGATTAATGTATCAAAAGTGGCATCCGAGACATGAATCCTGTTAACAACTGCATTCCACAAGTCCACATCCATGGACTTAAGGAAGACCACTATTCTGTACTTCCAATAACTGTAGTTATTGCCATCGAAGTAAGGAGGGCGATTGACGCCTTGTCCGTCGATTGGTCTAGTGGCCATTTGTGTTTTTGTGAGTGTTAATTCACTAAAAATGGACATTTCTCTGATACTAATTGAAAGTATAGATTGTGTGCTAGAGGGGGGGTGAATAGCATTTTAAAACTAATGGAAAATTCATTCGTGATCGATTTGATAAATATCCAAAACAAAAATAGTAATGAAATTGTTGGGAAAAGCGAGGGCCTAATAAGATGGGAATGAAGCAAACAAAACTGTAACCAAAAAATAATCACAAGCAACACACAGAATTTTTACGTGGAAAACTTCCTCAGTGTAAGGAAGAAAAACCATGGGACCTTCTTGGTCTAGGTAACCTGCACTCTGCTGTTAAAGGGGTACCAATGTTTTTCTCAAGTTCTCAACTTGAGATCAGCACAACCATATATTATCTTCAATCAACAGTAATAATAATAATGGTGAGAAGTATAAATCGAAATGTCGATCTGAACACTGTCTGATCATAGTCCAAACTCTATCCGACAGTCCAAGCCCTATCTGGCCTTTGTGCGTTCGAGCACGATCCACGCTTCACGCGTCCAAGCACTCCAGCAGGCTCACACGGACCAAACACTCCAGCAGGCTCACGCGGACCAAACACTCCAGTAGGCTCACGTGGACTGAAACCTGTCCGCTCGTCCTCCGTCGGAACCACCACATGTCCGCACTAGAATCGACGACTCCACATGCCTCTCGCCTTCGCCGGGATCGGCGACTCCACGCGCACGGGACACCCGCACCTCTCAGAAGCGTTGGAATCGGCAACACGGGACACCCGCGCCTCTCGGAAGCTCTGGAATCGACGGCACGGGACACCCGCGCGGTTATCCCGTCAATGCCACGTGCCTCTCGCGCGTCTCCTCCCGTCTTCTCCGGAACTGGCGATAGGAGGCTTCAATCGCCAAAAAATCGAGGGCTCGATTTCACCCTACCGCACATCGCCGAAAAGTTGAGCGTTTTTCGCCCTTTCTCTCTCCTCTTATTTTCCCCCAATTGCACCTCTCCAAAACAACCTGCGTGAAGAAAAAAAAAAGAAATTGGGCCGCCGTCCGCAGGCCCATGGAAGAGGAGGAATTTGGCCCAACAATCTCCCCCTCCGCCCACCTACATGGATTAGTCTGCAAGGCCTGCAATCTGAGCACAGATGCTCAGCTTGTCTCTTGATACCATTTTAGTGAGCATGTCAGCTCCATTTTCATCTGTATGTACCTTGTTGAATTCCAATTCCTTAGTATTCAAAACGTTTCGAATCCAATCATATCTCACCTTGATGTGCTTAGATCTGGAGTGAAAAAACAGGTTCTTGCTTAAATGAATAGCACTTTGATTATCACCTAGTAAAACAAACATGTCCTGCACCATTCCAAGTTCTCCAAGCATTCTCTTCAGCCACAACATTTCTTTGCAAGCTTCAGTACCAGCAATAAACTCAGCCTCTATAGTCGACAGAGCAATGCATTTCTGTAATCTAGACTGCCATGAGACAACTCCCCCTGCATAGACAAAGAGATACCCAGAGGTAGACTTTGAATCATCTACATCACCTGCCATGTCTGAGTCTGTATAACCAAGTAAAGTTGGTTCTCCACTACCAAAGCAAATTCTCAAATATGTGGTGCCACAGAGATATCTCATAATCCACAGCACTGCTTCCCAATGTTGTTTCCCAAGATTTGCAAGAAATCTGCTCACCGCACTGACTGCATGAGCTATATCAGGTCTCGTAAATATCATGGCATACATGAGACTTCCCACTGCAGAGGCATATGGAATCTTTTCAATTTCCCTCCTCTCCTCTTCTGTAGTAGGAGACTGCTTCTTGCTCAATCTGAACCGAGCTGTGAGAGGGCAACTAACACAGTCTGCATCATCAATCTCAAATCTTTTGAGAACTCTCTTAATATACTTGCGTTGAGACAAGTATAGCTTCTTGGAATTTCTGTCTCTTTCAATCTCAATTCCAAAGATCTTTCTTACAGGTCCCAAGTCTTTCATAGCAAAAGACTGATGCAGTACTTTCTTCAGATCAGCAATTCTGGACCTATTCTTGCCAACAATTAGCATATCATCAACATAGAGCAATAAGAAAATGAACTCGTCAAGAGAAAAACTCTTGACAAAGACGCAATGGTCAGTGCTACACTTCTTATAGCCTTGCTCCCCTATAATAGAGTCAAACTTTAAGTATCATTGCCTTGGGGCTTGCTTCAAACCATAAAGACTTTTCTTCAACCTGCACACAAAGTCTTCTTTTCCTTGTTCAACAAACCCTTTTGGTTGCTCCATGTATATTTCTTCCTCCAAGTCTCCATGGAGGAAAGTAGTCTTCACATCCATCTATTCTATCTCTAAATCAAGACTTGTTTCCAATGCTAAAACCATTCAGATAGATGTCATTTTCACAACAGGAGAAAATATTTCGTCAAAATCAATACCTTTCCTTTGAGTGAAACCTTTCACCACAAGTCTTGCTTTGTATGTTGGATGTGGTGTGTGCTCTTGTTCCTTAATTCTGTAGACCCATTTGTTCTTCAATGCCTTCTTGCCTTGAGGCAACTCCACCAGATCATATGTGTGATTTTCATGCAAGGAACTCATCTCATCTTGCATGGCTTTCATCCATTCTTTTGCATTCTTGCCTTCCTCTGCATCTTCATAACATTCTGGATCTGCATCATCAGATAATAGCACTACAAACTCATCTGATGGATATCTGGTGGAAGGTACCTTTTCCCTGGCTGAT
>JAMKPZ010005538.1:0-28218 GCA_024699675.1 Amphibolis antarctica | reverse complement strand
TCCTTCTCTTTTGCATTGATCATCTTGATCAACCATTCTGCTGAAGGAAACTAATTGATATAATGAGATTTAGCCTATCCTTTCTCAAAAATATTAAAGTTGTATAAACTGTCACAAGTAAATTTTCTCTTGGTAATCAACAAATAATTTTTCAATTACATGTATCAACTTTTATACTCTAGGTGTCTCTGCATTCATTTCTTGAATTCAATCCTCGTGCTTTTCCTTTTTATACATTACATTCACACCAAACCTTTCTAAAGTCATGTCACAATTTCAACATCAGAACTCAATTTCACATCAGATTTTGGAAAGTTGAAAAGACAACATTTGTCAATAAAATTTTTGACATGTCAGAGTCATTTCAGTGGAAGCATGGTAAAGAAAATCATGTTTTGCAAAGAATATTAGCATGTTGACATCACTTTCAATGGTCAACAAGTTGAAAATTCAACAAGCACTTGTGAAATTTTACTGAAATGCCTCAAGGTAATTCAATGCTCAATGTTTGTTTTCGTTGATTACATTGGCATCTTTTTATCACAATATAACCAATATGATAAAAGTTGGCACTTAGTAGTTAGTGAGATGCAGTATTGACCTACAAAAGATGCACCATTGTGTTATTGTAACAAACTAACAATCATGTGAATCCAATGCACATCATATAAAAAATTGAGCAGCATTTGTTTGTATAAAAATTGAAAACAAAATATACCACCTTTTTTATCAAAGCTTGGGACTTCAAAATTTTGGAGGAAGGAACAAGTTTCCTAAATAGCGTCTTTTGAGAATCATTAAAAGAATTGTAAATTTTCTGAATTTGTAATTCATTCATGGACACTTTCAGGCTTTTTGAACTTAAGGATCCCTGTACAAAAGATTAGAAAAGGTGAAGATGAAGATTTCTGAACCAAACAAAATAAATAAGTGGCAAACATTGAGTCTAATTAGAGCAGAGCATTGAGCATAACAAATAAAAATCATGTTTTAATCAAGCTCAAATAGATCATCAATTCAAACGAAGGGCAACAAACATCTATATGCTTATTTCTGATCAGATTGATCATCACTTCAGTACTTAATAGTAATTCCGGATGTGACAACACAAATAAATTGTCCACTTTATCATCCTATGAGTGACGGTTGCAAAGGATTATTGTAGATTTCCCACGAAATGGTGTAAGGAACACCATATCATCACCAAGATTCTTACAAATCAGTTGCTTTTCAATATTGGAAAACTTGCTCAACAAGTTTAAGAATGTCTAATCATGGCAAATGTTTGATGGATGAGGGTATGTCAGCACAGGTTTCTTTAAGGGATTATAGCAAGAAAAAATTGCTTAATGATATTTGTAAAATTAATTTTTTTTAAATCATTTGGCAAGATTAATTAGAAATTTCTATTTTACACCCTTCATGTTTAAAATCTTCTAAGTAAACAATTTTTTTGGATTAACAGCATTTTTAACTCAGCTTCTGCAACAGTCACGATTACTGGCATACTATGTGAAAGATACCCATCTCAATAAGAAGTTTGATAGAGTGACCATTTGGGGGAGTTTCTGCAGGCTGTATTTTTCTGGAATTTGGGTGAAATAAAAAGTGAGGGAATTTCTAAAAAATGTAAGGTGTTTATGCAGAGCATGGTAAGGGAAAATTTTAGACCTATAAATATGTAACATTCCAGGATTATCTCACCCCCCCCCCCCCTCCAAAAGTCCCAGAATTTGCCGAACCCCTTGACATCATGACCTACCAACCCCAATCACCACACGACTGCTCAGCCCTGACCTCCATGTGACGACCTTCCACTGTCGCTCTCCTTCATGCAATGACCTTCCACTGTCGCTCTCCTTCATGCAATGACCTTCCAACGCCACTCTCCTCCTCCATGCAATGACCATCCACTATCGCTCTCCTCTACACGATGCTGCCCCCCCCAAACCCTAAAATTGGCCCTCTTTTGTCAATCTATGTCTCTGTCCATCACAGTAGTATATGCCTTTCAGTGGTCGATCTGTGTATCTATTATCATAGATATTTTGATGAGTGATACATATTTTACTACACTGTCAACCATCTGATTTGTTTAGTTTTGTGTGGACTTTCATAGTTATACTTGTAAGTGTTGAAATATATTGAATATGATCTATTTAAATAACAGTCCTTGCAAACAACCACTGGCAAAGAATATATCCATGAAAACTGAATAATTCATAGTCAAAAGTTTTCATAGAATATTTTAGACTTTCTTTGTGAAGAATGAAAGGAAACAAATGCAAAAACCATTGATGGAAAAATAAAAACAGAATGATGGAAGAGTTATTGAAAAATATAATGAATAATTTTATTGCATAATTTTATTCATAAATCAGAAAAAGATTTACTTGAAGATCTACACAAAGAATTACAAGAAACTTCAAATAATGATAATGAATCTATTTCAAGAGATGAAGAAATGCAAATTACTACAAGTGTCTTAAGTCAACAATGGCAAAAAAAATAGCAAATAATATGCAGCCGGAAATTATGATGTCCATGTGAGAAGAAAGAAATGTATAATTCATTTAAATTAAATTGTACCCATTTATGTAGTATGAGAATATATGTATTCTATTTATGAAATTTTACAATGTAATAGAATTTTATTGCATTACTTATGAAATTTTGATACATTTGCTAAAATTCTGAGACATTCTAACCAATTTATTGACTCTCATAAACACCCTCTGTTTTTCTAACATTCTGATAGATTCTCTTCCAAAGATTTTAACACATTGTTTCTAACAAATTCTGAAGGCACAAACAAACGCTTTATCATACATTCAACCACTGGAAAGTAAATGTAGTCACTAGAAAGCCTTTACTAATCACAATTACAAGCTTACAGCAGGATCTTGGTTTCTAGGTTTGTTTACCTGTTAAAACTTCAACCAATGATGTTTATACGTAGATTTCAGGATTAAATGCACATATCTAAGACTTTGCTAATCTTTTACAGTTTTTGTAATTTTTTTCTGAATACTATAAGCATTTTCTTTGGTAGTATAATGTATTTTTATTGTATTCTAAATCTTTAAATAGGTAATATAATGAGTTTTTTATTTTATAAATGCCTAGAAAATTATTGTGATTATTCCTTAATGCATATTTTTAATTACATACCTTGTCTTAAAATTCTTCACTAAAATTCATATTTTAGACATTTTTTTGGAGACTTTGCGATTTTACCAAGCTTCCACCAAAATTTCCAATGAGAAGTTTGATATTGTATTCCAAGTTTCTTTTTTCTATTAGACCAAAGTTGGATTCCACAGTACCACTATGTCCCATGGCTTCACAAACAGATCTTCCTAGAGACAACAACCCCAGTAACTTCAGCTGCTAGTGACACATGAGTTGACTTACAAGTTACAAGGTCCAAATCAATGTCCAACTCACTAAAATTAACAGAACTTTTGAAGATGTTAGGTTGAGCCACAAAACAGCAAACACCCCCTTTAGCAAAGCAGAAATCATCCAAAAATCTTAGCTTAACTTGGTCTTACTCCTAAAAGATCCCAAATGCGGAAATGGATTATGTTGGAGATAGTTCCACATCAACTATGACGTGAAGGATCCAATACCTTATATTGTGAAGAACCATTCTCTCACTGTCAATTGAATTTAAGGATGCATATTTTTCTTTCTTGTTCATCAAGCTTCATTGCTTAGAAGTTATGCCTTATGGTATCAACTAAATCTACCCAATTATCACTTTCTACCAAAACATGGTGGGCATTTGAATTGTTACCAAAATAGATCTCAAGTACGAAAGTCTTGGTCATCTTCCTCAACTCCATTGCTATCTGATATCAACACACTACCTACAATTCAACCACTCTACATCCTGTTGAGAAAATAATCTCCACACGAGTATGCACCCAAATCTTGCGACAATCTCACCAAGAACACTCAAGAAAACTACAAAGAAGAAAATGATGATGATGATGGGAAGAAAGACACAAAATTTTACGTGGTTCAATGTGTGCCTACTCCACGGGCTCAGTGGTGATGACTCTTACTATGCCGTCAAAAAATAGATTACAACATCCTATGTTCTCTCATACCTTGCATTAGCCTCTAAAGTTACAAGAAGAAAGCCCTTCAGTTACTAGGATTAAAGACCTGAAACGTCAAGTTGGAAACTCAACTGTCAGGTTGGGATCTAAACGGTCAAGCTAAGAAATCGAGGAACTTCAAAAGTTCCAGATTGAGCTGATCTACCTAGCTTCGGAACTTCTGGATCCAACAGCCTTCAAAAGTTCCGAACTAGGCAGTACTTCTAGACTCCGGAAGTTCTCACCCTTGCTAATTGAGTTGCCCTCGAAAGGTCCGAACTAGACAACTCTGCTGGCCTTCAGAACTTTTCACTCCCTGAGTTTCCCTCGAAACATCCAAACTGGATAGCTCTACTGGCCTTCAGAATATCTAAACAGATCTGTTGGCTTATCTTCGAAGGTTACATCCAATTCACATGTACTGAGTGCGGAAGTTCCAAACATGGCCTCGGAAGTTCTAAGTATAACTTGACATGTTTAATACAAAGATTCCTAATTGGTTGTTTCTTACAAGTTCTTGTGACAGTCTCTACACTTGCACAACCTCAACACATCCTATACTACAAGAATATCATGAATACTAACTATGAAGCTTGGTTGAAACTTAAGTCATTGAGCTACAATAGATGCCTCTATTACTACATAACAACTTTCGTCACCACAACTCTTTGGCCCATCTCAAGCAGAGACCAATTTTGCTAAGAGACTCCCAACTAAAACTTTCTCAAAATAAGAAACAATATCATCTCCATCCTACAACATTTGCAACAGCTACAATCAAATTCCCAATATCTAAACCCCAAACCATTCTTTTTAACGAGTACAAGTTGTAAATTGGTCACATTTATTGGTTTGCCCAACCTTGTCTTGATTGAGGAGATCTTTTGTCACATCCATTTGATTAAATATACATTTAAGTTTTTAAATGTTTTCCCTAAAAGAAAGTTTAATACAAGTTTTTTGATGGAATATTACTAAAATATATGTAATTATTGAAATATATAATTATAAATATTACGAAAATTATACATTTTAATATTACAACACCACATATTTTTATGTTATCTCAGAATTATTTATGTTGAATGTTACTCAGGAAATAACAGAGCTTAAATAATACATAATTATTATTAAATATGTATAAATATATATGTAGCATGTACTTAAGAAAATTTAAAATTCAATATTTGTTTTTGGATCACTGCCTGAGCACCTGGAAGCCTTGAAAATATTACCCAAACACTTAGATGCTAGTTATTCTTCCACCATATTCCCTAGTTTGACATGCTCTCTCAACCAATCCTCACTATCCATTCATGCCCTATTCTTAATTATTGTACCATTCTCCAACTTTCGTCCATCACCTTCCTCAACCATTTCTAGATTATATTTCCAAGTATAATCTAAGTATTTTTAGTGATCACAGGTCAAAAAACCCTATAAAAACCTTAAATAGTGTTGGATCCTACATAACATGGATTCTTTAAACATCCAATGCACATGCACCACATCCATGTAAGATATGGATTTGCATCGAATATGTCTAGGATATGCCACATTGCATATATAGGACAATTTAGGGAAAAACAATTGGGATATGTTTAGGATATGGTGGGAATTCATCTTGGATACTACTATGTATTTTTTTGTTAAAAAAATAGATATATTAAAAAAATATTATGTCAGGGTTTAAAGAAAAACCCTTCGTCTCACTCAACTCCCTCTCTTGACCATCTAGCACACTACACTTCCTTCTCCCATTCCTTTCTCAAGTCAACGAAAGAGACTGACTGAAGGACCACTTGTGCATAGAAGCACCATCCATTGGAGTGCTACCTTTATGTAAGAGACCATCCATTCATCGTACAAGAGACCCATCACCATACAACATTGTTTGTCACATACCCATTGAGCACCTATTATCCAACCATCACTACAAATTGACTTTGATATTACAGGACCAGACATCACAACTCATTGCACACCCATCGAGCATCATTGAGGAGTCAACCTGCTTCTAGCTACCTTACCTTCTATATAAAAGTTTTTTTAGATTACATGTCGTTTCCTTTGATTTAACCTTCTAGATATCTAATCTATATTGTTCTTTTAGTTTTAAACTATGATTTTTAATTTGAAATGTCTTTCTTTAGTTTAATCTGATCTTTGATTTTTCTGATCTGTATTTTGAATTCTGTTTTTTGGAAAAAAAAAAGTGACATGAGTGCCAATAAAAAATTGCAACATGACTAGTGGCCACAGTTTAGTTTGCTGTTGTACATGACTAGTGGCCACAGTTTTTTCCAATTTTTGCAGGCAGTTTTTCATTGTTTAATAATTTTTTTATTTGTTATGCTATCCAGAATAATGTCTTGTAGTTAACAGGAAGATTTATTTCACAAGTTATTATTAAATTGGAACAATTTGTTATCATTTTGTGACTCATTGATGTGGAATGTGGATTGCAAAAACTTAGTTATAACTATTGTTTTGATGCATATTTGTGATGTATTTATTGATACATGTATTTATAATGCATTATTATTTTAGAATCTTAAATACTTATTTAAAAATATTAATTATTTTATGTTGTATCCTAATCATGTCATATCCTACAGTTTGGAAATTTCTGAACCCCTAAATCCATATTGTGTCACATCCATATCCTCAAATCGCATGAGTGCTTCATAGGTTGGATCTTTGTGAAGGCTCTGCTCAGCCTAAGGGTGTTGAAGTCACGTGATAGCTCATTCACCTCAAATACATGCTAATTGGTTCGATCAGTGTGCAAGGTGCCAGCCAAGTGGTTAACAGGCTGTCAATTAGTCAATTTTCCTCGATTTGACTAGGAAATTGAACCAACCTAATTAGAACAAGGAAAGGGTTACATTTATCTACAACTATTATTTCTTAACTTTATTTTTAACATTAAAATCATAATTATAGGATTAGCTAACACATAACATAATTTACTATATATCAAAGTTCAGTCCTAATCTATGCTACCAATGATATTGCTTGTTTTCTTTTCCTAGAATGTATCATACTTCAACTTTTAAAAAATGTAGTGATTTTTTAAAAAAAATGTATTGAATTTAGGCCCTTGATACCAAGGACTGAGTTATTTCACTTAAATAAAGATTTTACCAGTTATGCATAGTTGATTAATAATAAAGTCTACACAATCACCTTTTCTTTTCATGTATTTATTAGAAAAAAATACCTACAAAAATCAAAAAATGTTAGTTTCCAACAGGAAATTTAAGCCCTTTATAATATCAAAAAAGAAAAAATAATGTAGCTCACAGGTTGCTACCTGACCTTCATATGCAAGTCATGGCGTATGGTCTTGCATCCAGGACAGATTTGATTCAAGATTTGAACAGCTTCAGTTAAAAAGTAAGGATGGTATATGGGTGTTGGGAGCTTGACAATTCCAGAGTGCCCTGAAAGTGGTTCAAGTATAGCGAAATTATGATAAACTTCAAGGTTAACAACCAACATAGAATTGAAACAATAGATTTGATGGAACCCACCATCACAACATTCATTACAAGAATCTGCCCTTGCTCCACATGTTTCACAAACCGACAATGGATTTGGCAGTCCCAACTTGGGACTGCTCAAGTCTACTGCATCTATTATCTCAGTGGTTGAATTTCTTTCCTAAAAAGAAAACCAGGATTTCAGCATTGTTAATGATCAAAAACAAAGAAAGAACAAAACCTAATCATGGTGATGCAGGAAAAAGAAATGAAAATGCCAAGAAAATTCTATGATTCTTCGGTAATAGTTTATTTACAATTTCCCACAATTATCACTTTTTTTCTGAAAATGGTAACTAGAACCCTATAACCCACTTCCAATTGCAAGGGGAGATCCAGAAGATCAAGCCCCAAAAGGAAAAGGAAAAAAAAACTCAGAGTGAAAGTAAAGAGCCATCCAAACTAAAAGAGACTCCAAGCCTGAAACCTCAACCCATTGACATCCTTCTCTTTGCCTTGGAAGTTGCAATCATTTCACTGTATCCAAGTAGTCCAGCAAGCAGCATGGACAGAAAGGAGAAGTCTCTGCTTTATGTCAGTAAGCTTGCCTTTGAGAACCCCCAAGATTACCTCATGGAAACTGATCAAAGCATTGAGATTCAACCTGCCCATCACCACAGATGGGATGACGAGACACTAGATACAGATAGCTGCAGGACACATGCTCATCTGCCTGATTGCAGAGCACATATATACAATCTTCTCATTCAACCCATCTGCTGCACCTGGCCAACATTGTGAAACAGTTACCAAGGACAACCCACATAAAAAGGCTAACAGTCACCAACAGACCATCTTGTATGGATTTCATTCTTCCTAATATTTTTTTCAAGAGAAATAGGGTGAATCACATTATCAAATGATAAGTTCATCCTTACAGCATTTTCCACAATAGTAAAGGAAAATAAAAGAAAAATTACAAAATTAGAACAAAAACCCTCTCCCACACGCTAAAAAATAATCCCCCAGGTATATGATATCCTCCAGAAAGACTCTTCTCTTCTCTAAACAAGGTTGCATTCTTCATTTCTCCCTATTGTTGCCTAAAAACTTCTGAAACAACTAGATTCAGAGAAGGCACACAAATTGCAATGATTCCACATAAGCATATCATTTCCCAAGGATGGAACGCTGACCACCAAAAGCATCCTCAGCAAGGCAGATATCCCCCAGACTAAAATTCTGAAAATAAAGAAATAGAATATCAGAAAGTTCGACAAGACAATTGAAAATAGTGTTGATTTACCACCTCTACAAAGGAAACTAGATTTCAAGCCTGAGAATCTCTCAAGTCAATAAATCACCAAATTCCAATCCAAGGATTTCAATGGTTTTAAGCCCAAAGGAATACCTAACTACAGAAAAGGGAAGTTTATCACACCACACCCAAAAACATTTATAGCACAATTTGATAACTAGAGATCACAACATACCCTTGATATTGTAGATTTGTAGAAATTAGCGGTCAGCCCTGTCACTACTCCAAAGAAACCCAGTAAACAATTTGTATTACGAAGTCCACAATGCCATTGCTTTTTATTTTGAAATGAAGATAATCATGTGAAAGAAGTAATGATATTTGTTGAAATCATTTCATATACTCCTTACAAGAAATTTTCCAATATCTTCAGGCAACGATTATCCATGGATGTTTTTAGAAGCCCAAAGTCTATGATCATATAGACAAGTCAAAAGGATAAAAAGGTCAAATGTACTTGGCATATGGAACGAAGCCCCAGAGTTTATAATCAAAGAATTCTTTCCAATGGCTACCAAAGTTTTGCTAGGCTAGTCAAATGGAAAAAAAAGGTCACATGTACTAAACATGTGCGAAGAAGCCCAAAGCATATGATCAAGGAACTTTTTTAAATAGCTACCACAACTTTGCCCATACTTAAAGTAGAAGCAAGAAATGCAATAGCAAAAGCCTGAGTGACATAAAGTTGTAAGAAACACTCAGAGCAAATCTAAGATATAGTAACCATTGGAGCACAAGCAGGGCAACAACGGTAGTATTTAGTACTGCTGCAATGGCAATGTATCTCTATGGCAACACGATAATCTACTCATATATCTCAAATACCCACAAGATATTCTTCTCATATCTGTACATCGTTCAAAGTATCCCATATCTTATTAACTATCCACAACATTGTAACACTACTAACTACACTCATTTTCACACAGTGTGTTCTCCATCCATATCACAACTACCAAGTCATTGGTAAACCAATCATCACATGCACTATCATTCACATTCAAAGCCAATTGTATGAAATGGCTCACCTTCTAATGTAGGTAATTCATTCCAATGAGTTTCTTAAATATTCCACTAAAGGGGGGTTTATGCATCCAGAAAAAATTTTCCAAGAAATGAGGAAAATGTTTTTCGGATTTTCAAGTATTTGTACATCAGAAAATTGGGAAAAAGATTTCTCCATTTTCCACCATATAAAAGGAGAGGTCTAAAAAATTTTCCCACCTCCAAGGATGAGAAAAAAATTTCCCAACACATGAAACCCACTGTGCCCCCTGCTTGATGGCTTTTTTTCACAAGAAATTAGGACATTTTCATGGAATTTTTCACGGAAAATCGGAACTTTTTCCCATAAAATTTGAATTATTTCATGGAAAATCCCAATTTTTTCATGTAAAATCTGAACTTTGAAAGAAATAATCTTTTATTTTATATATTCATGTGGCCATGCAAATTTGTGATATATGCTTTCTGAAAAAGTTTTATCTGAATATTATCCAATTATAATGCAAATTTTGAATTTTATATTTAAAACATGAATGTTATAGTTTTTACTATAGAAATTTTAAATTTCTATTATTTTGTACCACACGCAGAAACATATATTAATGGAAATTTTCTTAATTTTCCATCAGGTACACAAACACCAGAATTTCATTTTCTTAATTTTCCATAAGATTATTAGGATCCATTTGTACATGTTGAAAATATAAAAAACAAAAATTTAGGAAATGAAAAAGAAAAAGGAAAAAGAAAGTTAAAAACAAAAAACATTTAAGGTTGTTTATGCACATTGTGGAAATTCCAAAAAATTAATTTAAATAAAATTTATAAATATTCTATATTTTAACATTTCAAACATAATTCCATTTTAACTTCAATAATACTACATTGATAATGAAAATTCAATTGTATTTATTATAAGTTTATTTTTACAAAATTTAATTTCACAAAATCCATAAGTTAATATTTCACAAAATTCAAGTTCATTATAAATGTATATATTAACAATTGAAATGGTGGAAGATGTGTTGTTATTATTGTATTTCTAACAAGAATTACACTTCTTTACATAGAGGTTACAAAACTCATGACAAATAACACTAATCAATGTAGGACTAAACTCACATTAGAAACTCTCATACAAAAACTCTAACACTCCCCCAAGTTGGAGTATCTAACTTGCAATAGACTAATACATAATAAGATAAACAAAAGAGTTACATGATGGACAAAAATTTTAGTAGTAATAATATTGTGTAAGTAAAACATCAAAAGACTTACACATATGTTTCTACAAATACAAATTTTATCAATCATCGAATAAAAGAGATTTGATGTGGATTGTTAATAAATGGTGTTCCACAAACTCCAAAGTATTGTGGATCTTAAAAGTGAGGTATTCTACAAACCTCAAAGTAGTATAGATTTTTAAATGTGAGGTATCCATAAACCTTAAAGTAGTATAGATTTTTACATGTGAGGTATCCATAAACCCCAAGAGAGAAAATATTGGATGATAGATAATATTATATTAAACATTTTTCTTCCTTTTTTTCTCCTTTTCATAATTTTTTTCTTTTTTTACTTCGACCATTTTATAATATTTTCCTCTTTTATCTCTCTCCTTTTTTTTTCTTCACTACGACTTTCCTTTTTCTCCTTTTCTTCTTCCTCCTCCCCTTCCCCATCTACAACCCTAACGAGTGTAGACGACGACAACGACCAACACTGTTATTAACAAGACAAGGGTGGCATCTAGTGATTGCAATTGGAATGAACGAACAAGCATTCGCAGCAACAATGAAGAGCAATCGAACAAGTGTCAATAGCACCTAGTGAGACCAACGACTGCAATGGAACCCAACTCGAGCAATTTCAAGACCTAATTTGACGTCAACAAAAGATCGACATAGGAGAAACTTACATGAGAAGAGCAATGCAAGGGAAGCTTCATCAACATTGGAAGAGAGAGAGAGATAGAGAAAGAGAGATTCATGATTGAGAGATAGAGCTACAAAAGAGATGTAGGGTAGGATGGAGGAGGGTGACGACTACATTCCCTCCTCCCACCTGAGGTTTTTTTTCTAAATGAGACTCTTAAAACCTAACTTCTGATATCAAGTAGAAATATTTCATATTCCAATAAAAATCAGTTGAGTAGTTGAAAGGTTCTCAACTATGTTATAGGTTAAATCGACATCAATATTATTTCCAATGTAGAACCTTTCTAGCTGGTATCAAAGTAAGTTATGCACTCTATCCATAAATCATGCGTAGGCCTGAGCTCCAACCAGTGACGAAAAGAGTATACAACATGCTCTGATACCAAGTTAAAAATGATGGAAGATGTGTTATTATTATATTACTAACAAAAATTACACCTTCTTATATAGAGATTACAAGACTCATGACAAATAACACTAACCAATGTGAGGCTAAACCTATTTACATTAAAAACCTTAATACTTAAACTCTAATATTAATCATATCTATATATCATGAGTCAATATTTTTTTAACTTATACTTACATGTATTTTTCAGTTTCAATTTTTTACTTTTATTATTTTTCTAACCTCTCCTTCATCTTCTTCTAGGGTGGCATAAAAAAGGAGACACTATCTATGTGAAATCAAGAGTCCAATGACAATGCAAGTTGAGGGGCAAGTTGTTAGGGATTTTCTGCCAGGGGCATGGTTGGAGATAAACTTCGATGCAGTCGAGAGTAGTCAAACTTTCACTGGTAGTCAATGGTTGCAATGACGTTATATGATCTTCCACGTAGTCGTCAACAGGCAAATGTCGAGGTCAAAAGTAGTTAGACACAAGAGGTGTAAGTCGAGAGAGGTTAAGTGAAGGTCAGAAGAGTGTCGAGATTTTTTGCACAGCAGTGAGTTCAATAAAGGTTAGGGGATGTTAGGCAAGACACACAAAATTAAGAAAGTATGTCAAGAGTAAAAAATGGTGGATAAAATCTATACTTATAATGATGAAATAATTTAAAATTTTTCCACATTTTCTTTTTCCCTGATTTCCAAGAGACATAAACCCCCCTTTAGCTATAGGCTCTCTCACAATCATCCTCAATCATTGATCAGATCTATCTAGAACAAAAAAAAGTGATCCAACAAGTCAAAGACACAGACTAAGGCCTCTGTAAGTAGGAAGAACAAATGGAGTAGGAAGATCAACCCTTAGTTGCAATTGTTTTGAATAGGCAAAGCCCATGTGCATGGGCTACTCAAGTAGGAAAGTGATTAGCCATGATGTCAGCCAGAAGATAAGGACCACTAGCTACAACTAGTGGTAGATTCAGTAGCAATTGCACAGGACTTAAGGCAAGGGAAACTGCAAAATCAATGTCTGGTCTCTCTTATGGTGTTAGAAGAAACATGTAGTATGGTAGAGGAAAAATAGGCTAACATGGATAATTCTGTCACTTCCATTTCTTTGTAAAAAGACAATATTGTTAAAATCAAAGACAAAAGTTGTTTTCTTGTACGAATCAAAATTACAAAACACGGAGCTCTCATTCTCAAATAATTGGAGGTAGACATTTATGGTGTCTGTAAGATATTGGTATTGGTGATCGCATCCTCACTATGTAGAATTCTTACATCGTAATGGTTAGCTAGAAACTCAGTGTGGTGTTATGATGAATTTGAAAGACAAAACAATCAAGTTTGATGTAATACATTACGAATGCATATGACCCTTGCAAGTATTGAAGGAGACAAATTATAAAATAATTTGTTGAGGTTGTGTAAGTGTGGAGACTGTCACAAGAACTTGCAAGGAACAACCAATTAAAGATCTCTGTGTTCAAAAAGTCAAGTTATACCAAGAACTTCTGAAGTCGGGTTCGGAACCCACACTCAGTATAAGAGAGTTGGTCGAAACATCCACAGTCAAAACAGGCAAGTCTAGTTGAGTATTTCCAAAGTCAGTATAGGCTAGTTGGTTCGAAACTTCCATAGTCAGCATTGGCAAGCAGGTCCAGATATTCCGAAGTTCAGTTAGACGAACTAGGTCGAAACTTTTGAAGACAAGGCAAGTAGACTAGTTCAAATGTTCCAAAGTCTAGTAGAGCAACCCAACTCGAAACTTCCGAGGGCAACTCAGATAACATGGGTGAGAACTTCCGAAGTCTAGAAGAACTACCTAGTTCAGAGCTTGCAAAGGTATTTCAAGCAATAATAACCAGAAGTTCCGAAGCTAGGCAGAACAACCCAGTCCAGAACTTCCAAAGTTCCCTGTTTCGTCAACCTGCAAATGTGCGAAGTTCAACGTTTCATATTCCAAACCCTAATAGCTATAAGGGTTTACTTATACCCTAAAAACTTGTATAAATATCTTACATAGAGACTAATGCGAGTAAGAAGAGTGGGTGTTGTAACTTATAATCTTTGACGACATAGTAAGAGACATCACCATCAAGCCTGTAGAATAGGCACACTGCCAAACCACGTAAATCTTGTGTGTCTTTCTTCTTGTCTTACTCTTCACATTCTTGATTTCTTAAGTGTTTTTGGTGCGAATGTTACTAGACCTAGGTGCAACCCCATGTGGATTCTCTCAACAACTGGTATTAGTGCCAGGTTTTTTTGGGTGCCCTAGTTGCAAGGAGACGTTCTAGATGGCCAACGAAAACAAGTTCAATATCGATAGGTTTGACAGGAAAGATTTCAACTTTTGAAAGATGCAAATAAAGGACTATTTGTACCAAAGGAGACTACACAAGCCATTGCAAGGGTGGAAGCTAGAGGGCATGGATCAGGCTGAGTGGGAGCTCTTGGACAGACAGGCGTTAGGTGTGATTAAGTTGACCTTGTCAAGGAATGTTGCCTTCAACATCGTCAAGGAGAAATCAACAGCTGATCTGATAAAGGCCTTGTCCAATATGTATGAGAAGTCATCAACATCTAACAAGGTATATCTCATGCATAAACTCTTTAATCTGAAGATGCATGAGGATAGTTGTATAGCAGATCACATAAATAATTTCAATACTATACTAACTCAGTTAAGTTCAATAAAGATAGTATTTAATGATGAAATTAGGGCTTTGATTTTACTGTCTTCTTTGTCCGAAAGTTGGTCTGCAATTGTGACTAATGTAAGTAGCTCACTAGGTCACGAGAAGCTAAAACTAAATGACATTAGGGACTTAATCCTAAGTGAGGACATTACAAGAAAATCCAATGGAGAAGCATCATCCTCAGCACTGAGTATTGAAAGCAAAGGAAGAAGTCGATCTAGAGGAAGATAGTCCTTAGGAAGTTCTAAATCCAGAGGCATCAGTAAGAACAAGAAAGACATTCAATATTGGAACTATGACAAATGAGGGCATTTTAGGTCTCAGTGCAAGGCTCCCAAGAAAAACAGCAAAGGAAAGGTACTTGAGGGAGCAAGAGAAAATACTCTTTCAGAAGGATCTGATGAAGCCCTAGTCTGCTGTGTTGATAGTTCCATTGACTCTTAGGTGCTGAATTCAAGAGCTTCTTTTCACACAACTTACAGAAAGGAATTATTGTACAACTATTATACAATACGGGAAGGTGTATCTTGTCAAAAATACAAGCCTAAATGTATTAGGCAAAGGTGAGGTTCATATTCAAACCAAGTAAGGGCTATGAAAATTACAGGAAGTTAGATATGTTCCTGATTTGACTTAGCATTTAATTTCCATAATTCAGTTGGATAATGAGGGTTATCATGTCAACTTTGGTGATAACAAGTAGAAGGTAACCAAGGGTGCAAGAGTCATAGCTACTAAATGCAGGATATGCACCCTATATCTCACATCAAACCAAGAAGCCTTCATTGCAACAATGAACAACATTGATGAGGCTACTCTATGGCATAACAGAATGAAACACATCAATGAGAAAGGACTAAAGATATTAGTAACTGAGGGAAAATTGCCTTAGTTGAAAACTGTTACCTTAAGGATGTATAAGGATTGTGTTTTGGGTAAGTAGAAAAAAGTAAATTTCTCAAAATCATCACATGAGCCCAAGTCACACAAGTTGGAGCTAATTCACACAGATGTATGGAGGTCAACTCCTGTCAGTTCAATTTGAAGATCTCATTACTATGTCACCTTCATAGATGATTGTACAAGAAAAGTGTTGATGTATTTTCTCAAACACAAGTCATAAGTTTTTCAAGTCTTCAAAAAGTGGGAGATAGAAGTTGAAAAACAAACTAATGAGAAGTGAAGTGTATCAAGTTTGACAATGGAGGAGAATATGACAGCCAAGAATTTATTAGTTTCTGTGAAGAGCAAGGGATCAAAAGGCTAAGTACAGCCCCTAGAACACCACAGCAAAATAGAATTACTAAGAGAATGAATTGAACACTGAATGAAAGGGCAAGGAGCATGAGGTTGCATATAGGTTTGCCTAAAATATTTAGGGCAGAGGTTATTAGCACAGCAACCTACTTGATAAATAGGAGACCTTCAGACAAAGAAGATAGTAAAATCAAAGTCCTAACTTCATCATCAAATACTATCTCTACTGAACTTAACTGAGTCAGTATAGTATTAAAATTATTTATATGATCTGCTATATAACTATCCTCATGCATCTTTATATTAAAGAGTCTACACATGAGATATACCTTGTTAGATGTTGACGACTTCTCATACATGTTGGACAAGGCCTTTATCAGATCAGCTGTTGATTTCTCCTTAACGATGTTAAAGGCAACATTCCTCGACAAGGTCAACCAGACCACACCTAACGTCTATCTATCTAAGAACTCCCACTCGGCCTAATCCATGCCCTCTGGCTTCCACCCTAGTAATGGTTTGTGCAATCTTCTTTAGTACAAATAATTCTCTATTTACATCTTCCAAAAGCCGAAATCTTTCCCATCGAACCTATTGATCTTGAGCTTGTTTTCATTGATCATCTGAAACACACAAGATTTGCATGGTTCGACAATGGTATCAGAGCCAAAAAGTTTCATGTTCAAGTCTCAACAAGCACATTCTACATGTACACATGTTGAGATGGCGATTGTTGGGTGCCCACATGCGTTGTCTACCTACATGTCTCAACTAAGTTGCTCGTGCTTGACGAGGTGTCTCATGTTTTACCGTAATAGAAAGGTCATAACCAAAAGCTAGAGACCAAATGACCAAGGGTCACACTCAACATGGGCCTGTAGGTACTATACTATACCTTAAAAAGAAATGATGAGCTTTTGTTATCACCTCGGGATTTTAACTTAGTGGCAACACTTGATCCTAATACAATTTGCATAGGATTGGCCAATATGGACATCAACACCTATTGGCAGATAGAAACTTCAATGTCACCAAATTGTTATCTAATAAAAAATGGGCATATTTTTGGAATGGGTTTATACACCAAAACTTGAGTGGAACTGAATTGAATGGAATTCAATTCCTATCCAAAAGGTTGTTTATGCATAAAACATCCATGAGAATTCAATTCTCAACAAAATTCATATAAAAGGAAGGCCAAGAATTAAATTTACCCCTACTATCATTTGAATCAACACAAATTCACTCATCCTCTCTTCAAGCCAACACTCCATCTCAATGCTTCCCCTTTCAATCTTGACGATGACCTTAACAATGCTTCCCCTCCCGTCTCGATGACACTTCACCTCTCATGCCCAATGCTCACGTCTCTGGAACATTATCGAAGCATGCCCACCTCAGCAACCTCCAAAAAGCATTGCTGACCCTCTCTTTCGCTTGTCTCACCCATTTAATTGAAAGCAAGATTCATCCTTCAACACAATTAAGTTTTAATTTGGTGTAACATAGAGTATAATATTTATGGTATGTTTTTTTTTTTTTTCTTCTTCTTCATTCTTCATCGACACCTTTAATTCCCCTTTGTACTAGTAAGTTTTTATTTTGATCTATTGAGAGAAGTTACTACATTTAACTTCCTGTGTGGAGTTTGCAAGTTTTGATCTTTTTTGTGAAATTCGTGATTGAGTTATTCAGGTGTTTAGGTTAGCTGTAATAGGGGTAATTAGATGTTTTACCTACAAAGTGGGTTTGGGTAGTATATCCAAAACGTTTGGTGCGAATTGAGTTGAGTCTTGAGTTAGAGTGGTGATGGGAAATTTGTGGTTATTCTGTTCAAGTTACCCATTTCCCCATTTGTGGTTTTGAGTTGAATTGAGTTTTCAGCATATTATCTGTTGTCATCCTACAAGCAAATTTGAAATTTTTGATGTAATAATAATGTCTCTTCATCCATAGAAAACACAATGAAAATCACATTGAAGTTATTATATACTTAAATGATATGCTGAAATGTTTTATGCAATGTCATTATCATTGTCCTTATATACTAAAATCTTTTATATGATTACAGTCGTTACCATTTATTCTAAATGCAAGGCATTTTATATAAAATTATTTAACATTTTATCAATTCAATTCTTTCCAATTCCTAAACATGCATAAACACCCAAATTTAAAATTTTATATATTTTCCATGGATACACAAACACCCCTACATCAAATTTATTTCTTGTTATTTTCATTTCTCATCAATTCCAAAATTCCTGCTAATTCTTTTCCTACCAATTCTGTACACACAAATAAGTTCCTAATGTTAGATAGCTGCCAAAAAGCACAACCCAAAAGTGCAAATTTACGATTGTAAAAAGCAAAAAACCCAAAGTATAAAAGCATTACAACCACAAAACATACCCAAAAAATATAATATCACAACCAGTCTAACCCCATGGGGGTAGCACTATCATCAACAAGGCCTTACAAGAGCATGTCACAACTCTTTTAAAGACAGGATCATACCTAGCCTTCATATACAATGCATGTAGAGTAAAAATTGTGATAATTGGTGCTAAAACAGAGACTCCAAAATAGTGTAAAAACTTATCATTCAGATCATCCAGTCTTTTCTCAAACAACGACATTCATTTTCTTTCTCCAAAAAACCCCACAGGCAAGTCCACTTATATAAAGCCTTTCAATTTACATTTCCCAAAAAATTTCAGTTCATGATAATTTTATTATGAAATAACTTTTACCAATTCAAAAAAATTATGACTATCGTATTTAATCGATACTGCAATCAATCACATGAGTACAGCCTACTTTTACCCAATACAAAAACTAACCCATATAATCACATTATAATGTGCATGAACCAATTCCCTATATTAATCTCATGCCAAATTGAAATGTTAAAATATTATTCTAAACATGAAGCAATATTTTTTAAATTTCTATATATAATTAGATATTTATTGTTAGTTTAATTATTGCATATAATTTAAAAGAGAGAACTGAAGCATTGCATTTGAGTTTCATGTAAAAAAATTTATTCACGTAATTTCTCATTTAGGAAATATTAAAAATACTGTAATGAATTTGAATTCAATTGCACATATACAGAGATTATTTTGCCTATTTTTGTTTGTTTGTACCTTCAACAAAGTTTTCAATAAAAAAGGCCTATGGTTTAGTCTTCTGGGCCAATCTAGATGTGACTGAGCCAAGAAATGATCAAAACTCAATTTGATCTTATGTCAAGGCAAAGTTCCACAATTTATCAACCAAATCTAGAGCCAAAGATAGTCCATGCATCTAACCAAATCCAATGGAAATCCTAGTCAAAATATAGCAATGTACTGTCATCTTTCTCAACATGTTTGTGTCCAACTTTTAGGATTTGCAATTTTGAAGTGAACCATGCCACTAATGTTTTGATACAAAATGACCCAATATTCACACAAAAGTGGCAATTAGGACTGTCATTTCATTGAAATACCAGAAATAACTGAAAAAGAGCATGAAGATGAAAATATTGGAATGCTAGCCCATGAAGGCTAAATCAGTTATGGACGTATCCTAACACAATATCCATATAGATATCCAGTAGAGGACATCAAGAGGATCATGTATTCAAAAAATATTTGGAGCACCTAGACTCCTCTAGTCAATGAAGCAATTTTTTTTTTCTCATGGTTGAACAAAGCAGGGTACCAAAAGCAGCAACTTATCAGCCAAAAAAGATGGCATATAACAGGAACAAGATCAGCATAATGATGTAGAATTGCCTACTAATCACATGCAGATACTACTTACAATGTCTGAAGAAGTCATAAAGTTAAACTTGATGCTGTTCAATACTGCCAATGGCACTGTCTCCTCACAATGTGAGACACAAAGGATGGAAGTCATTGAACCCTTCTTGTCTCCTACATCATAAAAAGTATAACATCATGCACTCACAGAAAATGTATATGTGATGAAGCAGAATAGCATATATAAGATAATAAGAAAACTGAAAGGATAGGATGAGAAGAACCAAAGTCTATTGACAACACAACAGTGCAAGCATCCAATCAAACCCTAAGATTATTCATGTAAAATTTATTCTTAAAAACAATGAAAATATCATGATCATTTGGTAAAATTGATTTGTTGTGTTTTGTGGTAGAGATGATTAAATTGTCGAACTTTACTAAGTTGGAAAAAGGCAGAACAGAATTACATGGAGAAAATCAGAATAAAGCATACATAGGGCGTGTGTTTTCCTCAATTAATAGTTTCTTGGAATTAGAAATTTGGCAGCAAAGATCCTGTTATCTCCCAAAAAATTAGATAACAAGTTAAAAATGCTCCACTTTCAACAATAAAGCCTAATTTGAGAAATGCACCCATATATAAATAAGAAAAGACAGTTAAGTAGCCTAGATTATTAAAATGAGAAAAGAAGCAAAAAATAGATTATCTTATGCCCCTTGCATTCATCAAAATATGGACTACAATCTACAAAAGCCTAAAACCTGGATAGGAAAAATATGATCTGAATTTAGCACAACATGGACCACACCCATGAGCAACCTTTATGGTGCTTTCAAAATAGTGGTCATATTATACAAAACACCTTGACACACAAGAAGCATGACAATAAAAACATAGCAATTCCCTGTGTTTGGAGAAATGGCCCAAAAATAATTGCAATATAGTGTGAAAGCATCAAATCTCAATGGATGTGAATGGAGACGCAGTGACAGTCCTCAAAGATACAAAATTTGCAGTTTTCACAGATGCAATATGAAGAGAAGAAAGTTAAAACGAACTTGTAACATCTGCACATATTGATTTGATTCCATGTAGGTCAATGCTTTGGGAGGTGCCTTGGAAATGAATGGAAACCAACGGATAGGAAAATATGTTCTATTTGATCAAAAAGCGTGCCCAAAATAAGATATTTGTGCCTGTCTTTGAGTGGAACAGAAATTCCTTGGGTTTCTAACACAAGCTTTAAAAACTTTCCTTACCCACACAATAGGGTGGTGTTTGGAAGGAAAATATTTTTGCTTAGGGACACATACAACATTGCAATAACTATCATGGTATTAAGTTAATGAGTCACACTATGAAATTATGAGAAAGGATAATTGAGCAAAGACTAAGATGTGTAATTAAAATCACAAAAAATCAATTTAAATTTATAAAAGGCCAACAATGGAAGTAATTGATTTACTTATACAACTAAAAGAAAATTATAAAGTTAAGAAAGAAAAGGCCTTCATAAGTTTTCATTGATTTAGAAAAAATTTATGATAAAATACTTAGAAACATATTGTGGTGGGTTTTAAAAAGAAAAGGAGTACCAATAGGATATATTGATGTTATAAAGAACATGTATAATAAAGTAATTACTAATGTTAAAACTATACAAGGAAAAGCTAAGGACTTTCCTATAAACATAGGTTTACACAAAGACTCTTCCATAACAAGGTTGCAAATATCAATACTGTATCAAGATTGATATCTCAGAAAAAGAAAACATATCAAGGATCAGTGATTGCATCAATAGAAATGCAATACTTTTGTAGCAACAACCAAAAGACTCTAAATTTCAACTTGAAACTCAAAAAGATATAATAAAAAAAACTATGATAAACATACAAAAACACTTATATAAATTTTCTATACAATTATCACGCACAAATGTCAATTAGATAGAAATAAAGAAGTAGCATGCATGAAAAAAGTTTTAAATCATGTAAAAATAATTAAAAAAACTCATAATGAAAATTGATGTAAAATGTAGGTTACATTTCAATAAATATCATGTCACATTTCAATAAAATTCAAGTTATAATTTATATATTTCAAATTAAACTTTAATAAAAACCAAGTTACATTTCAATATATATCAGTTTAAATTTCAATAAAATCCAAGTTTTTATTCAATATACATCAACTTACATTTCAATAAAATCTAAATTACAATTAAATATAATCTAAGTTATGGTTCAATATATTTTAAGTTACATTTCAATAGAAATCAGGTATTTCAATATAGAGAATGGATTCTCTAGTGGTACCACTATAGTATCATCTCTAATGGTATCACTTTTAGACAGTCCAAATTAAATCTAGCTAACATGTTTATAATATTTTCCATTAGGTTACGATTAACTATACAAACCATGTGTAATTTCAAAGTATAAGAAAGAAATTATATTTAAAAAGTTAATTTATATATATATAGGATGAAAATACCGGATCTATATAGTTAGGCCGAAACCTAACGAACCCAGTCTTAAGAGAGTTCATTGAGTTTGTAACTCAATGGACTTACTTTGTTGAGTTAAGTCATAACTCAATGAAGTACTATTCATTGAGAAAATTCATTATATACACAAGGGTCTATATAGTTATTTAAGCCGTAACTCAATGGAACATTGTACATAAAGGAAAATCTTATAAATACATGATACACATAGTTAGTCATAACTATATAGACTTACTTCATATAGTTAACCAGATTTAATTTGGATCATTCAAAAATGACATCAGTAGAAATACACTCTAGTGGTGCAATACCACTAGAGTGTCATTTCCCTTCAATAGAATTCAGATTACAGTTCAATATATATTAGGTCACATTACAATAGATACCAAGTTACTTTTCAATATATATCAAGTTACATTTAAAAGAATCTAGGTTACAAGTTAATATATTTCAGATTACACTTGTAAAAGCTCCCCCCAAATCGCCCAGACGAATCAACTTGTAAAATGTCAAACTGGAATCGAAAACGTCGGCTTTATTTTTATTACTGAAACATGAAAGAAGAAGAGGAGAGGATTTCCGTACGAAGGCCGAGGACAACGACGTCGCGCGGCTGGGGGGGGGACGAACGAAGCACGGGAGTTGCGACGAGCAGGCGACGAAGATCGGTGCGTTGGAGACGAACGAACGACGTCGCCCGATGCACCGGGGGGAACTAGAACAGGCAGCGCGGTCGGCTTCGGCACTTCGTGTCGGCGGGCGAATGTCCCGGAGATCAGAATATTTCTTCAAAGCCTACATTTTACAGACGAAGGAAGTGAAAATCCTGTAGAAAAATTACGAGAATGTCTTTGCAGATATTTAGGATTTACGTTATTTTTAAAAATATATGATTTAAAAAAAAAATTAATGTGATACTTTAAAAGTTAAGGTGATTAATGAACAAAGTAATATATTTTTTGTAAATAAGATTAACGTAATATACTTTTTATGGTATGCATATAAATAAGTATGTCACCGTCCTCGTCGTTTGTGTGTATGCTAATCGTCTTTACTTTATCACATTTCTTTTCGTCCATGTATAAGTCAATGGCCTTTATCTCTTGTCTCCTGTTTTATCGTACGTCATCTTGTTCATGTGTCAATTGATCATCTCCGTCACTCTTGTACGTCCTCCATCGCTCCTTCCTTGCGTTACCACATGTCATCTTAATCGTGCATGTGTTGATCATCTCTCCCTCACCCCTCTCCTCTTTCACAAAGTGGCAAGAGACGATGGCGGCACGTTCCAATCAGTTGGGGGCATTCAAGATTAAAGGGAAGAACCATAATGTGGAACAACACGAGACAAATGAGATTGCAATACCACACAAGGGAGGAGTATTCTAAATGTTGCATGTGAAACAGCTCAAGCAACATACAAGTCCTTTGAATGTAGGAGGGAGGACACACATGGGGTCGAACTAGGGCACAAGATGGGGGACACGACGCTCGACTCCTTCCTACAGGTGTCAAACAGGGCAAGAGGAGGGTGAGGAGGGGGGCACACACGATCGTGCAGAAGGGGGAGGCAATGCTAGAGATTGTTACCTATGGGTTTTGTGTTAAGAGTAGAACGTCAATGCTAGGGCACGAGACAAGAGACATGGTGCTCGACTTCTACCTATAGGTGTCATGGCCAAGACAACAATGCAAAGGGGGAGCATGCGCAACTAAGTAGAAGAGCGAAGTTGCCATAGAGATTATCACTTGCAAATGTCAATGCTGAGGGAGCCTTATGTGTGTGAGGTCAAGAAGGATGTTGCAGAAGGCCGAATGCATTTTGGGAAAGAAGAGGATGTGTCAAATTGTAACATTGGTTTTTATGATTTTTAGAATTTTTTGTTTGAAACATTTACTATATACCCTTATGGTACATAGTAATTCATAGAGGTACACAATAATTTTCCACGACAACAAACAAAACCTTAGAAATAAATAGAAATTATAAAAATTAAATATATTTTTTGACGAATTATAAAAATTTAATATTTTAATATCTTAAATATAATTTTTTCAATACAATACTGATGCAAATTTGAATTTAAAAGTTCAAATTCTTGTACAATCATTATAATCTATTTATCTATCCACAATACAAAAATGCATATATTACTAACACTAATTTATCAATAAATAAAGTCAGTACCAAAAATCTATTAATAAAATATAAATCACCAATCATCTTTAAAATCACCAACAATCACTTAATAATTACTAAGAATCTATTAATAATCTCTAAAATCACCAATAATCTTTAAAATCTTGATAGAGAAGAGAAATATAGGACAACTGATTACATTTTCAACATGTAATAGAAAAAAACATGTGATTAAGGTAAATCTTCAATACACAACAAAAAAGAGAATGATGCGATAGAAAATGATGCAGGAATCAACAAGATGATAACAATAATGTGACAATAATGATGATGATATAGGGATCTAAGCAGACAATCATAACAAAAGAGGATTGAGGGTTTTTTTCTTGATGTCATGAGATGAAAAATGAGAAAATGAAAAAGACTAATACATGTACAAATAGAAATTGGAAAAAAAAAATTAAAATATTTGGGTAATTCAAACACTAGAAATTTAAAAAAAAAAAATTCCAAATTTTTGTTTCCTAATTTTCCTATCACCACAACCCTTTTATGGGGGGGTTTGTGCATACATGGTAAATTAGGAAAATAAAAATCAAGAAAATTTTCTTGATTTTGAGCTGTTTGTATGGATCGAAAATTTTCGAAAATTTTGAAAAAAATTTGGTGGTATAAAAATGAAAATTTCCCCATTTACCCCTCTTCCACCCTTCAAAATTTTCGCCCAAATCTAAAAAAACTCCACACACCTCGCCCTAGTGACCACGTCTGCATTCACTACTTGTTTGCCGCTAGGTCTGCCACTCATCCGTTGCTTGTTTGCCACTTGGTCTGCTGCTTGTCTGTCGCTCGTTCACCGCTCGGTCCATCGCTCATCCACCACTTGTCAACCGCTTGTCCACACTGCTCGTCGCTCATCTTCCACCACTGAGGTCACCTCACTATGAAGTAAACCCTAATCGATTTACATTAAAGTTTTGTGATGTTTCTTTGAAAAAACCCCAAAATTGAACTTCATCTTTCATTTCTTTAAATATTCATTGCCTCAAAGTGAAATTAGTTGCATTGATTCAGTGAGTTTGGTATATTTGTATTAGGTTGATTGAAATGAGTTGATTAAAATATTAATTTACAATGAACCTTCCTAAAAATGGTTTGCAAAAAAACTTTACATTACCTCAGTGAATTTGGTTGCATAGATTTAGTGAGTTTGGTTTATTTGTGCTAGGTTGATTGAAATGGGTTGATTAAAATGATGTAATATTTGTTGAAACAAAATATTTTGATTCTAAAAGGATGTGTACTGATCGCATCTAATAATTTTCAAATTTCAATTATACATAAAAACACATATAAACATGAATGTTACGATGGTTTAGGGTCTTTTAATGTTTTTTTTTTCGAAATGAGGTTTGATTGTGATATTCGATATTCATGCTTATAGAGTGAAATATGTGAAAGGTAACAGGATCTAGGATTTTTAGTAAGTTTATATAGGCTAGCAAATGTTTCTCCACTTTTTATTAGCATCAAACTAGTATCTTTAGAAATGTCAATTTACATTGAATACGTTCTATTTTAACATGCATTATAATGCATTCTACTTTTTGTATGTCTTCAATAATTTGATTTATATTTTTTGTATGCATTGTTTGTAATTATCTAGCATGGTATATACATTCCTCCAACAAATCGAAAAGTGGACAACATTATACCATATGGAACTAATAATGTAAGTAAAATTTATATAAAAATTTTCTTTAATTTCCTATATATGTACAGACAAGTAAAGTGAAAATATGAATTTTTTAAATTTTCCATTGGATATACAAACAGTTCTTTTAAATTTTCTTTTTCTTAAATTTCACTTTCATTTTCCTTTTTCTTTTCATAAATTTCCTTTTTCTTAATTTTCAAGACGCACAATAGGCCCTATATGTGGCAAATGAAAAAAAACTTTCCAATATCTAGAAAATCAAAAACCTATAAAAATTAAAATATTCCATTATTCGAATATACAAATTGATGCACGTTTAAAAGTAATAAAAAAATTAAAAATTATCCTACATTACTTACTGAACTTAATGAAATACAAATATTAAAATGAAATTTCATTAATATTTTTTAAATAAATTATAAATTGTTGAAAATAAATAATTATTCTCATTGAAATTTTTTATATTTTATTTAGTGAAAATAATCATTATTTTTTATTTTTTTATTTTATTTTCATATTTTGGTGGTTGTTCTAAATTGTAATCAACAACTAGAGGTAAACAATAAGGGTGAATAGACGTAAGAAGGTAAACAAATGAGAGAAAAGAATTTAATGTAAATATTTTAAAAGATGAGGGGAAAAATACAAAAAATGTGAAGAATTACTTTCCTTCATTTTTCCTTGTGTACAACTAACAATTAAAATCTTACTGTACACCTCAAAAATTTGAAAAATAAAAATTTTAAAAATAGAGAAAAGAAAAAGAAAAAGAAAAAGAAAATTTTTTTAAGATTGCTTATACACATTGAAAAAATTCTAAAAAATTAATTTAAAAAATTTATAAATATTTTAATATTTTAAATATAATTTCACATTTTCCCGATAACTATAAATTTAACAATAATCGAGAGAAATTAAGTAAAATGCATGAGGTCAAAAAAGTATGTAATAATGAAATTTTTGCAACTATAAAAATTCTTAACCCAAGAAGTGAGAAATGACAAAAAAGCTATACTTGCAGTGATGGAAAAATTTAAATTTTTTTTAAATTTTCTAGAATACACAAATACTTAAAATTACAAAAAAAAATCAAAATTTTTCTTTTACAGAATTTCCAGATACACAACCACCACCACCAGGTACACAACCACCGCCCCCCACAAGTTAAAATTTCACTCAAACTTTCTTTTACTTTTCCCTTTGCACATACCCCATATAAGTATTAGTCAATCAACATAGCTAATCAAGTATTGATATACTCATTAATAAGTAATATTAGAAAATTAACATAGTAACACGGGTATTATTAGAAAATTAAAACTAATAAGTATTTATTATTATAACATCAATTATTAATGTCAATATTCATTCCATTAAAATTAACAAATAATTATTATTTATAGTATTTACCAATTATTATTATTATTATTATTGGTAATAAATAAAAATCGTAGATGATTAATTTTTGTAAATAAATATGAACAATTAATAACTACTGGTTATTAATAAAAATTAATATTATTTAATGATAATAATCATCAATTTTGGAGAAAAATATTATTATTTATTAATATGATTATTATCATAATATCAATACTAAAGCCTCTTACATAGAGACCCTTCCTCCTCCCCAGGATAAACAAACGACAGATCTTTTAACAAAGCATATGCAATTTATTTCTTTCCTCAGTGGGATTATGAGGATTGTTGTCATTTTTTATACACTTTATTTCTTTAAAACATACATGGTGGCTATTGCTCTTGTTTGAAATGTACCTGACCAGGCCATGGAAAGCCTTGGACCATTCAAGCTCAAGTGTGGTGATAGGCGCCTCATGCCCTTAGCTCATCAACCAAAGGTTGATGTTCATACTTAAGTGGCTATTCATTGTTTA
>JAMKPZ010005537.1:0-11962 GCA_024699675.1 Amphibolis antarctica | reverse complement strand
TATTTTTCAAATTTCTAACATACACAGATTAATCTTAAATTATGTAATAAAATTTTATATGATAAAAATTTATAGGATAAAGTAAAATTAAAAATTAACGAAGTTTAAAAGTTTTTAAATACACCTGTTTAAAACTAATATTCGTAAAAAAAATGAACTTCCTTGTAAATACCAACTTTTCCTTTTCTTCTTAGGTCTAATACTTTGGTCTAGTCAATTTATTCAAATGTCTTTTCTTATTTAATAATATTATTAATCTTATTTTTTCGTAAAAAATTCAGTGAAAAACATAAATGTTAACATTTAAATAAAATTCAATTCAAATAAAATCAAAAAGTGACAAACGCGTTTAAGTGGCTGTAACTTCTAAATATGTTATAAGTTGATTATTTTATTATTTTACGTACAACCGTACTAACTATGATTGCTTATGACATATTATTATAAAAAATATCGACGTAAACATATTGCAATGAAAAAATTATCTAAGTAATATATATTTTAATTTTTATGAAAACACTATTTAAATATTATAATAAAAAATTAAATAAAATCCTTTATATTTATTTACCATTCTCAATGACACATATAAAATACAAAAATTGACAATTCAACCTCTTATGTATAATTTCTACATATTACAACTCTTCCACATTCATTATGTTAGTGAACGCATTTAAGTATCACGAAGATGAAATGTTGACAATAAATTGACATATAATTATTGTAAATTTAAATTATGTTAGTATTTATTTTATAATTTAATTAAAATATAAAATATAATTATTTAAATTATATAAATATTAATATAATTGAAGAATACGTCATCGTAAAAATGAGAGTAAATCTAAAAACGGCCAAAGGAAACCGTATCCAACTTGTCTTGTGACCATTTTGTCTCTTATTATATTTGTATGGACATTTTTTTACTATACACTACAACGTTATACAATATTATTTATCAAATAATTTTTACGTTATTTTATTATTTATTAGATGTAACAATTCTCAAAAAAAATACTATCATCACAACTCTAAGGAAAAATACAATCATTATATTAATATAATAAATATTATTTATTATTCTATTACATATTTTATTAATTATTTATCGTAACATTAAAAAAATACTACCATAACATTATTATAATATATACTATTCGTTATTCTTTTACATATTTTATTTATTATTCAAAAAAAACACTATCAATATTTTTCTATCATAAATCATATAATTCCTAAAAAATCATAAAATTTAAAGCAACACACCAAAATATCCACCCCAAACACATGCTCTATCTTGTTGTCTCTATCGTGAACTGGTCACGAATATGATTTTACAACAGTGACCTATATGCAAACAGTATTTTTTAAAAAAAATTATTATTTCGAGATAATTCAATTACATCCGTAGATTTTCAAATTCAAAATCATAAATTTAATAAAAGATTTCTCAACCACCAAGATATCAATTACTTCAGTTATTTAACAATTAATCTTTTCTTGAAAATAATTACTTCTAAGATGATTTTACCGTATTAGCAAAATTTCAAACTTAATATAAGTTTAATAAGAGACCTTTCAGATACTACTAGAATAAAATATTATTTCAGTGGTATCTTTATCCAACGGTGATATCTACCTCATTTTTCAACAAAAAAAAAGCGTTGCATGGGCATAAATAATAAAATAAACAATAGATGCTGGGAGGCGTTACCTTTTTGGAAGAGAGGAAGGGGAGGGAGAGTCCACGGATTTGCAGTGAAACCATCGGCATCGGAACGTCGGAACCCGGTTTCGGATGGCACGAACCGTCGGAACGCCTTCCTCTGGACGCTCACAGCCGGACAAGTTTTTGACAGAGTTGGCAACTTGGCATTGAAAAAAACATACAGATTTATATGAACTGACCTATCCTGCCTTTTTTGTAATTGCATAAGTTAAAATTGTAATTGACGGTTTATTAGTTTTACACGCACTTATTTCAATAGTTGATTAGTAGACAAATCGTGATTTGTACCTCTCTAATTTGAAAAATTTATGATAGCTTGAGTTATTATCTTAGCATAAGAGTCATTTTTTAAATTTGAAAGATTTTAAGGAAGAGGCATAGCATACCATTGAGTATACGTTTTTTCTTTGACACTTGATACATGAATGATGAGATTCAGACGAAACAAACACCTGCAAATATCAAAAAATGTAATCATTTTTAACGATGGTAGAGAGTAAAATTTGAATAGAATTTAGTCGTCTAACTAAAGATAGAGTTTCTATGTAGTCTATAGTCTTATTTGTTTACCAAATTATAGTTCTCATTACGATAGGTCATTAAAGTTGATGAATAATGTTAATAAATGTTAGATTGTTAGGTTATTGGATACTTCAAGATCCATTTAAGGATCCATATCTAAACTCATTTAACCTATATATATGTAATGAAATTAGATTAAAAATATAGTTTTTTACAGAATCCATTTGCACTTGGTATCAGAGCCAGGTTTTCGTCCGCCACCGATCGTCCGTCGATCGTCACCTCCAAGCGCACACGACCCGTGCATGCGCGCATTCCATGCACACGTCCCTGTGTGCGCGTGTTCCACGCACATGTCCCTGTGCGTGACCTACGCGCATCCTTGTGCATGACCCGTGCGCGTCCCTGTGCATGACCCGCGCGCATCCCTGTGCGCAACCACGCACGAGCGCATCCCAATCACTTCAAGGGGGCCCGGCGACAGTGCTGAGGGGAAGCAATTGGCTAGATTCTGTTGTTGGATTCTGCTATGTACTATGCAAATCTGATCTGCCTTTTGGATGGATGCTGCACTGTCAAATAGGTGTGGGTCATCCTTAAGGCAGATGCCTTAAAGGTCTGTTCAATATTTTTTTTATCTTCCTGTCCCGAGTCTGCTTGGTCTACCACAGACTCGACATCATCATCCTTGGTCTGCTTGGTCCACTGCAGACCTACTAATGGCCAACCCCCCAAGGAGTGGTGACCTCCTTGTTAGGAGTCTCCCTGGCATTTCACAAAAATTAAATAGGTCCAATTACATACTTTGGGTGCAAAATTTTGAAAATGTTGTGATAGCTTTCCGTCAGGAGCATCATTTGTATCAACCTCCTCCTGATGTGAAAGATCCACAATACAGAGACTGGCTGGCTAATGATGCCACTATCATCACTTGGATGGTCTCAAGTATGGATAACTCTATTGCCAATGGAGTATCCATGCTTAGACCTGCCAAGGTTCTATGGGATACTGTGCGCCACATATATGGTAATGATAAGAACATATCGAAGACTTTTTCGGTCTATAAGAGTTTACTTCATATTAGATAGGGTGACAGTTCAATTCAACAATTGTTCAGTACCCTTCGAGGATTGATGAACGAGCTCAATGTTTATCAACCTCCCACCTCCGATATCCGTGTGTTCCAGCGCTATCGGGAGGAGCTTGTAGTTGTTGTGTTCCTTGCTGCTCTTAACCCAGATGTTGCGTCTCAGATTCGCGGATCCATTCTTAGTGCTGAGCACATGCCGAGCCTAGATGAGGCCTTTGGCAAGGCTCTACGTGTTGCTACTGGCTTATCTGAACCTCATGTTGCTGACCCATCTGCCTTGGCTGCCTCCCGTGGTCGTAGTGGACGTGGGGATAGATCACGACCCAAATGCCAGTGGTGTGGCAAATTAGGTCACAAGAGTGAGAAGTGTTGGGAAAATTTTCCACACTTAAAACCTCAATTTGCTCGTGCCGCCATTTTTGAGCCACAAACTGCTCCTCCAATTTCTTCACGATCTACAACTGTCACTTTATCTCAGGAAGATTATGCTCGTCTCCTTCAGGGACAGGGACAAACTCCTACTGCCATGATAGCACAGGCTCCGCTTCGTCATTCAGGTATACAATCTTCTGAGGCTTTGATTGCTTCTGCAGGTGATTCTTGGGTCATAGACTCTGGCGCCACTACCCATGTTTCAGGTACCTCTACCCTATTTGAGAAACTTTGTGCTCTTCCTGATCACACCTCTATTACTATTGCCGATGGTCGCTCGTGTTCTGTATCTGGACAAGGGGAGATTCAAGTCTCCTCGCAGATATGGCTAAACGACGTCCTATATGTGCCCAATTTTTCCTTTAACCTGTTATCCATTAGCGCCATCACCTTCTAGCTACAATACTTTGTGACCTTTTTCCCTTTTCATGTTGTTTTTCACGACCTTCAAACGGGGAAGAGGATTGGTTTGGGGCGTAAGTCTTCAACTTCTGGAGCTTATGTGTTAATTCAGAATCGTATTCCGAGAGGATTGGCTGCTAGGATAGATAGTTCTGATCCCTCCTTTCTATGGCATTGTCGGTTTGGACACCCTTCACATCAAAAGCTGTGTCAAGCCCTTCCTTGGATTTCTATTTCTTCTTTTCAATGTGAGTCTTGTCAGCTTGGGAAGCACCATCGTGCAACCTTTAAGCGTCTTCGTCTTGCATCTCCTACTAGCATTTTTGATATTGTTCACTATAATATCTGGGACCCTAGTCGTGTCGCGTCTGTTGGAGGGCACAGGTACTATGTTGTGTTTGTAGATGATTGCTCTTGTGTCTCGTGGACTTATCTATTAAAGTCCCGTAAAGATGTTCTTGATGTATTCAAAAAAAATTTGGCTGAAATAAAAAATCAATTTGCCATTTTACCCAAAGTCTTGCGCACAGATAATGCTCTTGAGTTCCTTAGTCAGGATTTTCAGGCTATTTGTACCTCCTCTGGAATTATTCACCAGACTACCTACCCTCATACTTCTCAACAAAATGGGGTTGCTGAACGCAAACATCGTCATATCTTGAATGTTGCTCGCACTCTTATAGCTCACATGAAGGTTACCCATTATCTTTGGTCTGATGCTGTTCTTACTTCCGTTTTCTTGATCAATCGTATGCCTTCAACTCCATTAAAAGGGGCTGTTCCTCTTTCTCGTCTGTTCCCTAATCGCGATTTTTTTCCCATACCTCCTAGAGTTTTTGGTTGTGTAGCGTTTGTCCACGACCACACGCCTGGTCTTGACAAGCTATCTCCTCGTGCCATCAAGTGTGCCTTTGTTGGTTATTCTCATCGTCAAAAGGGGTATCGGCTATATCATCCTCCAACCCAATGCTATTATGCCTCCATGGATGTTACCTTTTTTGAGTCTCAGTCTTACTTCTCTGATGAATCACCACTCTCCACCAGATTGCCGTCTAATACACCTGAACTCTCACCCCTTAACATTCCATTGCCTACTACCTTCACACATCCCGTTGAGGACTCCTCTCAGTCTAATACCTTGCAGGTTTACCATCAACGAACACATGCTCCTCCAGTTGAGAACTCGTCCTCCGCCTCTGATCCGGTTGCAGGTTCTCCTCCTACGGTACCACCTTCTCTTCTTGCTGATAATGACCTTCCTATTGCCTTACGTAAAGGAACTCGCTCATGCACTCAACATCTTTTATCTCATGTTGTATCCTATGCTAGCCTTCCTTCTGACTCTCGTGCTTTTGCTCTAGCCATCTCTGACGAGTCTATACCCAGGGATTATCAAGAAGCTTTTCAGGTTCCTCATTGGAAGGCTGCCATGGATGAGGAGATGGGTGCCCTTCTCTCTCGTGGCACATGGGAGCTTGTTTCATGTCCCCCTGGGGTGAATGTGGTCTCCTGCAGGTGGGTGTTTACCATCAAGTGTCGGCCTGATGGCCCTATTGAGCGCTACAAGGCGTGTTTAGTTGCTCGTGGCTTCACTCAGGAGTACGACGTTGACTATTCGAGACTTTCTCGCCAGTGGCATGCTTGGACTCCATTCGTGTTATTCTCTCTTTGGCCGTCAATTCTTCCTAGCCATTGGTTCAGCTGGATGTCAAGAATGCATTCTTGTATGGTGATCTTGATGAGTAGGTTTATATGGAGCAACCTCCTGGATATGTTGCTCAGGGAGAGACACATGTCTGTGATCTTCACAAAGCCATTTATGGTCTCAAGCAAAGTCCCAAGGCCTGGTTTAAGACCTTCTGCAGAGTTATGTGGAGTAATGGTTTTCACAGTTATAAAGTGGATCACTCTATCTTTGTTAAACACACTACTCATGGGATTATCATCCTTGCCGTATATGTGGATGATATGTTATTGACTGGTAGTGATACCCAGGGCATTGAAGACACTAAGCTTTTTCTGCGCAGACACTTTACCACCAAAGATATGGGCACTCCTCGTTACTTCCTAGGCATTCAATTGGTGCATTCAGATGAGACCATGTCGCTGTCCCAAAGGAAATATGCCTTAGATCTACTCAAAGAGACTGGGCGTGAAGGTTGTAAACCAGAGGAGACTCTCATTGAACAGACTCACTCTTTATGGGACACTGAATCCCCCTTGTTTGATGATCCAGGTAGATATAGGAGACTTGTTGGGAAACTTATCTACCTGACTGTCACCAGACCTGATATATCTTACACAGTTAACTTATTGAGTCAGTTCATGCACTCTCCCAGGGAGGTTCATTGGCGAGAAGTCCTTCGCTTGCTGGCATATATTAAACGTACTCCGGGAAAAAGCCTTCTATATAAGAAGCATAGTCATGTTAGTATTGAAGGCTATTCTGATGCTAGCTATGCGGGAGACAGAAACAATAGGAAGTCTACTTCCAGTTGGTTGACCTTCGTTGGGGGTAATCTTGTTACTTGGAGGAGCAAGAAACAAAATGTGATTGCAAAATCCAGTGTCGAAGCAGAATACAGGAATATATCAAATACATTAGCTGAGCTTGTGTGGCTCAAGGCGTTACTATTTGAACTTGGAGTTGATCATATCAGTCAAATGCCAATGTACTGTGATAATCAGACTGCCATACATATTACATCCAACCTCATGTTTCATGAGAGAACCAAACATGTGGAAGTAGACTGTCACTTCATTCGGGATAATGTTCAGAAAAAAGTCATACCTACACTCTTTATCAGGTCTGAAGATCAAGTGGCAGATATTCTCACCAAAGGGTTGAATGCTACTTCTTTTAAAAGATTGTGTTGTAAGCTAGGCATGTGTGATATGTATATGCCCCAGCTTAAGGGAGAGTGTTAGATTGTTAGGTTATTGGGTTATTGGATACTTCAGGATCTATTTAAAGATCGATATCTAAACCCATTTAACCTATATATATGTAATGAAATTAGATTAAAAATATAGTTTTTTACAGAATCTCTAGATTTCTAGGGTTTCGTGCCACCTTCTTCCACTATAAACAACACTATATTGTACATTATAGGTAGTTAACAGTACAATAGCTAACTCATAAAAATTACTGACAATGCAACTTCAACTCTAATTAACAATAACTTCAACAAACTCTAATTATAGTATAAGAACTAGAGTTGAAAATGAAATTGAAGTTGCAAACAAATACAGTTTATATTTGTGTATTTGACTAAAACCTTACAAGACCAATCAAGCTTTATAGCAATCCACTAATTGCATTTATCTATTGGCTGAGGAATTAACTCCTATATTCCCACAAATGCATCTATCTCTTCATCCATAACTACATTCTAATGTGAAATTTATAGTACCTTAAAATGATAACTAAGTAGGAGACAAGGTTGGAGATAAGGTAAAGAGTGCAAATACCAGTACCTTTGAGTAATACAATAAGTTCATGAATGGTATAAGTAGGTTTGTAACAAGACAAAATGATGATAGAAACTTTACCACTTATTAGTAACCTCACCATTGGTAGTCAACTAGTCAATTGGATGAGACAAGAGAAGACTATCTATGATAGCATTTGGAGAATTTTCAAAAAAGGTGCGATTTTAAAAAAAATGACATTAACATAAACAAAATATCGTTTTGTGAGATGATGGTATACTCATACCCACCTTGAGTTTGAGAGAACCTAAGAAAAATGCATTTAAGAGAGTAAGGAATAAGCTTATCAAGACTTGGAGGCAAGTCATAAACAAAAGCAATGTAGCCAAAAACTTTGGAAGGATAGAAAAGAGTTCAAGTTTGGGTTTAATGTGCAGTATGGGAATGTCCCCACCCAAAAGAGTGAAAGACATCCAATTAATTAAATAAGATGTGGTAAGCACAACATTAGACCAAAATCAAATCGAAACTTACATTTGCACCGTTAGAGAACAAGCAACAAGATTGTCCTAAATAAGTTGTGACTTCAACGTAGATAATCCTTCCAGTGCTACCCAAATGCAAAAACCTTCGTTCAGTTTTATGTCTGAGCACAAGATTGCCAGGAGTAAAAGACAAAAATGATGAAAAGCTTATACAGCTGAAGAAAATTATAACGTATAATACAAACAAACCTGGGTTCCATCAAATAGGCTTCCCAGAATACCAGGACAAAGTTCCACTGAAAGAGGTGCAAAAGAAAAGGTACAACTTGTAAAATGAGCCAAACCTGCATTCAGAAAGAAAAAGGAAAAGATGGGCTTAATATACCTTGTGAGTGTGTATATGTGCACATTCGTGTGGGTGCAGGCTCAACTTCTAGAATATGAATTCAAAATTTGAAGAGAATTGAAGAGAAATGTAAGAAAGGGAATCAACTTACCAAGGCATGTAATGTTCTGGGACAAGCAGGACATCTCTTACAAGCATAGTTAGAAATATGCATGGCCAACAATGATAAAGTAGCCTGAAGCTTCCATGTTTCTCACATTCACAAACCAATTTTCAAGCATAAGGATACCATGAACAATGTCAAACATTCTTATAGGTTAATATTTCAGAAAAATCATTTAACTTCCTTGAAACTCCTCTTGTGTTAGTTTTCTGAATGCCACTACTTGAATTACATACAACATTTCTACATCAGATAAATATTTGCCCTATACCCTTCTATTTTCAACTCCTCCTTTAACATGCCGATCATTTGATGAATTTCTTCTGATGCAAGGTGCAACTCATCACCTGATCGAAATTCATGAATTTTTTCAAAGACTTCAATCCAACTACATCCAGGGGTCTTTATTATACCCCGCTTTCTCATTAATCCTCTCATTTTTGCTGAATTGTCCCATCTTTTTGAAGCTGCATAGAGTTTTGAAGAGATAACATAATTTCCAGAATTTGAAGGCTCCATCTCCAAAAGATGTTGGATGACTCTTTCCCCAACCTCCACATTCTTGCAGCTCCTACATGCACTAAGCAAAGACCCTAGCATGATGGCATCAGCTTGCCCAGGCATCCTTTCAACCAATGCCCAAGCTTCTTCTACATGCCTAGCACGTGCCAGTAGGTCTACCATGCATGAATAATGTTCAACTTGTGGTGATATTTTGAGATCAGTTTCCATGTAGTGAAACCATCTTCGGCCTTCATCCACCCATCCAGCATGAACACATGCTGAGAGAACAGCAACAAATGTAAGTTCATCGGGGCAAACCTTCTCTTCCTTATCCATCATTTTATTAAAGAGTGACAAGGCTTCATGAGCTCTCCCATGAAAAGCAAATGCAGATATCATAGCATTCCATGTGACCACATTCTTCCACGACATTCCATGAAAAATATGAGCTGCACGATCTAGGTTCCCACACTTAGCATACATATCAACTAAGGCAGTGCCAATATAAACATCTCCTAGCAGTCCTTTCTGTGAAGCCCATTTATCAATTGATTTCCCAACATCAAGGGCTCCAATAGAGGCAGCAGCTGAGAGCACTCCCACCATTGTTATTTTGTCAGGTTCTATGTCTGTGAGACGCATTGCCTGGAATAGTGCAATTGCTTCATCCGATCTACCATTTTGGGAGTACCTACAACATTTCACAACCATATTAAAAAATAATCATGGAGGAAACGTTTGAGAATTAGCTTAGGACACAATGGTAAGGTCACTATATGTCACAAATCTTAGGAAACAACTTATTCACATTTATGGAAGCCTTGTGACTAGATTTTCCACTTTTTCAGTAGCTTTGATTTTGGGATAATACATGGTCGCTTCAAGCTCACAGCCAGATTGAAGACAATTAGTGATTTCAACCTTACGTCACAATCGATCATATAACAACGCAATTCAATCAACAACATGAACTCTCGTAAAGTTCAAATTGAGAAAATAAATTAACAAATACTATAAAAAATAATAAGAGAGAGAGAGAGAGAATCTTGAGATAATCTCATGTAGTGCATACCCTGTGATCAAGGCATTCCAAGCAACCCTATCTTTTTTGGGCATAGCATCGAAAATCCTCTTTGCAGAACAGAGATCCCCACACTTAGCGTACATATCAATCAATGCCGATCCCACAAAAGAAGTCATCTCGAAACCATTCAACTCGACAATCCTCTCCAACGACCTCCCGAATTCCAAATTTCCCAGGTCCCCGCACGCTGCCATGATGCTCACCAACGTCCGCTCATCCACTTCAGAATCCACCGAACACATCCTCTCGTACAACTCCACGGCCTCCTTGGCGTGACCCATCTTAGAATACCCAGAAATCATCGAATTCCACGACACCAAGTCCTTATCGGTAATTTCATCGAACACCCTTCTGGCGCTTTGCAGCCTCCCACACCTCGAGTACATCGTTATCAAACAATGCCGAACGTGCGGATCCAAATGAAGCCCAGATTTAAAGATGGAGGAGTGAGTGGTCAACCCGCAAGACAAAAACCGGAGGTTGGCAAAGGAGATGAGCACGAAGGGGAAGGTGAACTTGTTGGGCTTGAGGCCAGACCTGACCATTCTGAGATAGAATTCGAGGGACAGCAGGTAGTCGTTCCAGACCGTGGCCGTGTCTCTGATCACGACATTGTACGAGTAGTCATTGGGGTGTGGGATTTGGGAGAAAAGCGATGTTGCGTAGGCGAGGTCCTTCAGAGAGAGAGCTTTGGAGAGGAGGTGGTTGTGCTGGTGGAGGGAGAGCGGAGACGCGACGAGCATGTGGGCGTGGATTTGCTTGAGTGCGGTGGTTGCAGCGCATTGCTTGACGAGAGCTACGAGGACGTGTGCGGTAGAGTTCATGGTGATGCGATTATGCCGTATTCTGTCTCGCATTAATAATATTTTGTTTAGGGCGTTTTCACCGATTTCACTTGATGGAGAAAAAGTAAATTTTAAATAAATAATTTTAAAATAATAATAATAATAATTTTAATAATAAAAAGAGTCAAATAGTAAATAAAAATTTATCATAAAAATAAAAATATTTTTGAAAACCATGAGAGTTTGTGTACTTGGAAAAATGTTTTTCTTTTTTCCTAAGTGTTTGTATACTTGGAAAATAAGAAAATATTTTCCTAAGTATAAAGATCACCTCGAAAAGAAACTTTTAGACCTTCTTTACAAAAAAAATTTCTAACATCGTGCAATCCCTTCAAGCGTCCTTCTTCGTTATCTAAAAAATCATTTGCACCTAGTGAGTTCCCTTCAGTCCCTCTTTCTACTCACAAGAAAAATTTTTATTCTGATTATGATATACATAAACATTTCTATTTTGATAATAATCGTAATCCATATTCTACAACAAAGCACGTAACATAGTCACACAATCTACATAAATGTCTACAACTTTGGAATGTTTAATGGATAATGAAACCAATAGTTCAATAAAAAATATTCAAGACACATGATCAAATCTCCAAGGAAGCACATGGTAAAAACACAATAATTTAACGAAGTAAAATTTTGAACTTAGACTTTTAAAATAATTATGACAAGGTAAGTGAATGTGATCTGGTTTAGTTTAATTATGTTAAAATAATTTTTTATAATAAAATTATATCAATACAATTTAACATATATATATATATATATATATATGGGGACACGAGTTCTGTAGGCGCCTACAGAAGTGACTTCTGTAGGCGTCCGTCGATCGTGAGATCGACGGTTGAAATTGAAAATTTTAAAAACACTCTCTCTCATGCACGTGAAATTTAAAAACACACTCTCTCATGCCACAGGTGAA
>JAMKPZ010005536.1:0-24095 GCA_024699675.1 Amphibolis antarctica | reverse complement strand
TTGGTAAGTTTGTGGAATCCTCATCTGTACTTGAAATAGAAGCAATATGCTCTTTTCTCCCCGCTTCTTTACCATCAAAATTAGTTTATACACAAAAAAAGGTTGTTCATGGGGATGCTTATATTTATTTGCGACATAGATAGAATATTTACCTGAAATAAAATTAAGCTCACCCCCAGCAGATCTTGAGCACAAACTGGTTCCAAAACTGTAATGCCAACTTGTATATTTTTTTATATGAATGAAAAAGGATCAGGCTTGTAATGAAAAATCTTTGATGGCTAAGCTTTTAACATAAGGAAAAGTTGTTCCGAAACTGGTTCCATGAATGACTTGAACATGTTTGTGATAACATGAAAGCCGTGAGCAAATCGAAAGCAGTAAGCAACTGAAATGAACAAACTTGTTCTACTCTTGAAAGCATGTAGAAATCCTAGAAATGTTGCAATAAGCAAGAACAAATAATCGATACAGATAATTGAAATTGAAGCAATAAGTAAATGTCCGGTTCTTAAACAATAAGCAAGTTCTTCAAAAAATGATTGCAACTTGAAATGCCGAAACGTCAATCAATGGCAGAAAATAATCTCCAACTAATCAAAAAACGGTAGAAGCAGAATGCATTTGAAATGTTGGAGGGGGGAAATGAGAAAAAAACCAGTATTTATAATTTTGAAAAATTAGAAAAAAAGTTTACTCAAATTTTTCGGTGACACAAATGTCAACGAGTTTTTTGCTAATTTTTCTAAATTTTCTTTTTTTAATGACATATAAGAAATTTCTGGATAAATATTAAAAATTTTACTCATTTTTTAAATAAGGTTTCAATCCTCTGGTAATACTTATAGAAAATCGATTTTATATGTGTTTAAATTTAAGTTATTTTTTTAAGCTTTTATTCTCTATGTTGAAATGAGATAATTTGATAATTTTGATATTTTAATTTGAAATTAAGAAGAAAAGTAAGGATGTTTAAAAGGAAAAGAAAGGAAATAATGCAAATCAATTGTAATGCATTTTCAGTCATTAGATTAAATATCTATAAAATTAATTTTTTATAGTTGTTATTAAAAGATATTATCTCTTTTAAATATGAGATCATACTTTTTAACGGTAACTATAAAAAATTCATTCTTTAAGTGTTTAATCTAATGACCGTGAATATATCAAGATTGATTTTCATCATTTTTTTTCTTTTCTTCCTAAACCTTTCCACCTCCTTTCTTAATTTTAAATTAAAACATCAAAATTATTAAATTAGTAAAAAAAGTAAAAAAATTTAAAAATAAATTAAATTTAAATACTTATAATACGATTAGAATCCTTGATTGATTACTTATTACAAACGCATTACAAATTTTTTATTCAAATTAAATAAATATTAATTTTCGATTGAAACGTAGAAAACAAGATCATTACCACCGCACGGCCATTTCCTTGGTTTCCCCCAGATCCGTTATTTCCTGTCGACAGCCACCGCCACCGCCATGTCTACCTTCAACGGCGACGAAACGGCCCCCTTCTTCGGCTTCCTCGGCGCCGCCGCAGCACTCGTCTTCTCCTGTGACACCCCACCTCTCCCGGTCCCTCATCCTTCGTTGTGTCTCCCTCCTGGATTCTGATTATTGGTGCTCGCAGGCATGGGGGCGGCGTACGGGACGGCGAAGAGCGGCGTGGGAGTGGCGTCGATGGGGGTGATGCGGCCGGAGCTTGTGATGAAGTCCATCGTGCCAGTAGTCATGGCGGGAGTGCTCGGGATCTACGGGCTCATCATCGCTGTGATTATCAGCACCGGGATCAATCCCAAGGCCAAGGGCTACTTCCTCTTCGATGGATACGCGCATCTGTCCTCGGGTCTTGCGTGTGGGCTGGCCGGACTTTCGGCGGGGATGGCAATTGGTATTGTTGGTGACGCTGGAGTTAGGTATGGATTTGGTTTCTGGAATCCTAGACGATTAGTTCTTGGATTGATTTGTGCTGGCATGAGTTTATATGCTTTCGATTGACGGTTTCAAGATGTTTTTAAATCAGAGAATTTCGTGTCGATCTTTAGAAAAACATTTTCGTCATTTGGAGCTTCTTCGATCCTGAGTTCGGTAGTAATTGCCCAGTTGATCTCGTGAACCATTGCCTCATCAACATAGTTGTCATTTCCCAATACATCTAGTATTTGGGGCTTGCAAATAGACTTACTACTACTATAAAATCTAGTATTGCTCTCCCATAGATGGCCGATCTCCTTGACCACCTCCACGTCCGTATGGTCGTTGGAGAGCTTCTCTTATTGTTTTTGTACTATGTACTAGATGACCATATAGGTCATGTGCAAACACAATGGCCAACATCATAAAGAAAATTATAAGACAGCATGTTGGTAGGGAATCACATTGATTTGAGCTTCATTGAAGGATTCCTCTATGGTTGCATTTGTCTAGCCTAAAGGAATGACAAACAAGGTTAGACCTTTTAGTGGACCATCACAATCACTCCTCAAATTCTATGTTGATTGGACATACTGGTGGTTGGGGGTCTCACATGGTCACTATTGTTGCTTTGTCACTTCCACCCCTAGAATAAACTTAGGATGCAATGGAGGCAGTTGATGGGGAATGCTTGCTGCGTAGGAGGGGCTTGGCACCCTTGGAAGGAGTGGAGGCCCTGGATTTGTAGGAGCTACCAAAGGATGTAGTTGGTCGATGATATAAGTTGCCTTCTAAACCCTCATCATTGATGTAGGCAACAACCCTTTTAATGCTGATTTGACTTTGACTCCACGAGTTGGGTTGTGAAAGTTGCTGAATCAATGAGTTATGATTGATTGGATTTGATATAAAGCCTGCAATAACCAAGGAAAATTGTAGTCAAGCCAATTTTGTAAAGAATATCACAACCTAAAAGAGAGAAGAAGAAGAGAAAAGGAATGGGGACTACCCCCCTGTCCAGTCCCTAAATTGAGGTGGGTTGGCCCTAACTTGATCACTTGGCCTTCCTCATAGGGGCGTGTCATCCTCACGAACAACTCTTGGTCCCTTTTAGATTTGTCACACTGGCCTAGGTAGATTAACTTTGGCATCTTGGATTATCAATTGTCTTTCCCAAAATCAACTTAGGCCTGGATGCAACAAGAGTGATCAACTAGAATTTCCTTTATCTCCATGCATGCTTGATTGCTTCTTGTGAGTAGCATGTTCACCTTTAATTGATTCAAGTTAGTTCATTGTCAGCCAGCTCCACGATTGATTGCTTGTTTGGCCATCCCCAACAAGTTGGCACCCTTGCCCTTGCTTAGATGGTTCCTTCATCGTAAATCACTTGTGGTGGAAATCCTTTATTTTGCATGGGAGGCTTGATATAGTATTGACTGACCTACTTTGCCACCTTGGAGTTGTGGGACGTCTTTTGAAAGTGTATGAGAGATGGTCACATCCGTATCTCAGTTGGTTGAGGTACAACTATAGGTAATGAACAATCAGATGAAATTAGGATGGAACTAGGTTGAAGTGGTGCCATAAAACATGTGTACTTCAACAAAAAGGTTGGGTGGTAGAATGTAGAGGGCAACCTCTAGGTGCACCTCAATTGTTATAAAATTTCTGGTGACTTTGATGCTAATGGCCCCCCTGTGGTTAGCTTTGAGAGACAGTAACAATTGTATGGGATGCAGTAGACATCCTAAATGTGGTTCAAGTTGATGGCTTGACCAAATTTCGGTACTCATCAAACTAGTTGATTAGGTTGAGAGGTTTTCCCTTGCTTGATTGACTCTTGATGACTCATTTTGGACAAAATCACTGACGTATGTGTTGCTACCATGGTAGCTTTAACAAAATTGAAATGTTGGTAGGGTTGGCTGATTGGCTTGGGGGACGAACTAGTCAACTATATCTCTTCCTTATTCCCCTCCAAACCTAAGCTAGCAAGATTTTGTCATTACTAGGGTTGACTTATAGGTTGTGATGCATGTGAGGATTGAGGAGAATCATATAACTTACAGTACCTCTAAGCCTATAAACTACTACTTATTGTGGTACATGCCAAAATACTAACAATGAATTGACGTCATCGTTTTGGTAGATTTACAAGTCATGATTTTTTTTTTTTTTTTGAAGTTAACATGAGCTGTAGATGAGTCAAGCATGCTAGCAACATTGTATAACGAATTATATGATAAATTGTTGCAAATTTTTATCCAACGAAGAACCATGTAGAAAGTTCTTATAGTTCCAGCACCCATCATTCATAGCCATAGGTAACAGGGGCTGAGTCATTCCCAAATGCTCTGACATCAGCAATACGAAGCTTCAGTACTATGAACCTTTTGGTAGTCTCATAAGTGTTCTTACCCGTTCAAATGTTATTTACATCTTTTCTCTTGAAATATGAAAATAGTTTTTTTAAATGGTCTGTACTCGTTTTACTTTTTACAGGGCCAATGCACAGCAACCGAAACTGTTTGTTGGCATGATTCTCATTCTCATTTTTGCGGAAGCACTTGCACTCTATGGTCTCATCGTTGGTATCATCCTTTCATCCCGTGCCGGCCAATCACGATCGGATTAAGACCTCAACAAGCCTTTCCACCTCCACGGCCCATGTTGGTTTATAAATTTATCTAGATTTTGAACTAATAATTCATATCGAAGTATTTCTATTTATGATTTCTGAACTTGCCGTGGATGCACCTGAATCTTGTTCAAGGGTTGTAAGCCTTTTACCTTTTCCTTTTTTTTTCAATTGCGCCTTTGTAATCCTAGTACATTTTGGAGTGCAGGGCATGGTCTAATGTTTCATGGCTAGCTTTGATTCATATATCTTGATAAAACCTCCACAAATCCTGATATGGTAAGGAAAATATCTGTGAAGTAGAATCTTATCCACTATTGTGAAGCAATAGCAGTTCCAGAACATGGAATCCTATGTTCTAACCTGTGCTTATTTAAATAAATAAATAAAAAAACCTGTGCTTATTTGCATTCTTCAACCATATGCCCATGGCAGCAGTTTCTTGTCTGTCCGCAGAATCCAAAGGTTTGCGTAACGTGGACAGGCAGGTACGATGTCTCTGGTGATTCTTTTTATTTTTGTAAGAGTGTGTTTACTTACGTAGGTGAGGTTTATATTTTTTTTAAAATTATATAATCTATTATGTGTAAGTGTTTTGATATAATTATTTAATATAAAATGTTAAAAATATTTAATAGATGTTACCGTAAAATATTATGTTATATAGTAAAAATTGAAGATATATAGTAATAAACGTATAAACAAATATGACGTAAAAATTTAAACGATAACATTGAGTGATTTTGAATTCAATTTAAGTACTTGAAAAGTGAGCAAAGATTAAAGTTCGTGGGTTGGAATTCTGCTCCAAATTCTACAAGTATTATTATCAATGAATTTGGGTGCTGTTTTTGACTTCAATGAAGTTTACTTTAACTATTACTGAGAATTAGAATTGAAAGTGGTAAGTAATATTGTAGTTATATAATAAATTATGTGATTAAAATTAAAAAAATATAGCAAAAATTGGTGATCTGAGAAGGCAAAAATCATAGAGTGAGTAGACTAATAATTGAAGTATTTTATAACAATTCTTATATTATTATATACATAAAAAAATTATTTATTAGATTTATCGAAATTTTTGAAAAAAAAATTAAAATAACCGTACATTAAAAAAGAAATACTCTTTTTTCATACTTTAGAAGGGTATTTGTATACCTGAAAATAATGAAAAAGAAAATCACAAAAAAGTTATTACTTATTTACTAAATTTTAAATGATATTTGTATCAATGAAAAATAACAGAAAATTATTTTTCCATGATTTACTAACATATAGAAATAAAACATGATTTCTCAATATTCATTTCTAATACTCCTTTGTAAATTCACGGGAAATTGACCATTAAATTTATATAGGAGTTATCAAACGTCATAACTTTTAATGTCTCTTTCCATATAAATCTTCAAAGTCACTTTTTTGAGTAATATTTTGTTAAATCTCATTATTTCTATTTTCATCATTTCTTAAATTTTTTTAATTTCTTTTTTTATCATTTTTCTTTTACATCTTGAAAAAATTTGTTTATATACTTGAAAATAATGAAAAATAAAATAAGTAAACTTTGAAAATAGATGTAAATTAGAAAGGATAGAATTTAACAGAAAATTGTAAAGTACGAGAAATGAGAAAATTTTAAAAAATAAAATGATGTACGTTAAAAATTCGTTTCTTATATTTAAAATGAAAAAATAAAAGATAAAGAAATAACGAAAATTAGATTTTTCATCACGTCAACGCAAATCTCAACAGCTCAACTTTACGTAGAGGAATAAATCGAACAGGGTAAAACCCTAAACCCGCAGCTGACTTTCGAAGATGGAGGTCGAGATCGCGTCGCCGGGGACAGCAAGCAAGAGAGGACAAGGCGGTACGGGTGGAGCGGTACGGGAGGAGCTGGGGGCGGATGAATACGGAGAAGAGGCGCAAGTGGATGTCCTTCCTGGAGTAGGAGAGACAGGAGAGGAAGAGGACGAGGATGATTCGGACGTGGACTGTGCGTTGGACTGGCTGGATTTGCAGGAAGGGGTGGGATCCATGGGCGGTGGAGGGCGTAGAGCTCTGACCTTCCCACACGCAACCTCGAGGCGGCCCAACGCCCATGGTGGGCTTCTATCTCGTCCACTGCAGCCGCTGTCGAATCGGAATCAGAAGGTCGCCGCTCATTTCCGTGCCGGTCCCTTGGAGGTTCCACCCCATCTCAGAATGGATTAAGTTTTACTTTTGTCGTTATTGCTTTCGTTTGCGTGGTTTGAGTTGGTTGTGGATCGATGCTTCAGGAATGGGAAGGGAGGATGAATGTTGCCATGTCGAACTCGGTGACCACGGCAATTAGGGATAGTGTGAGGCAGATGGCTATAGGGAAGATCAGAAACACAGAGAAAGCTGATCGAGCGACTGTTGAACAGGTTGGTGTTCAAATATCATTGATACTTATTTTAACATTTAAATCTCAGATGTTCAAATTAATGGTAAAGTGCTGTTGAGCTAAATTATGATAATTAATTTCTTTATATAATCAGCTACAAAGCCGGAGCATTATTTGGAAATGCTGTTCATATAGTGACACTTTTTTTGTCATATAGTGACACTTAGGCACTGTTTTGAGGTGTTTATTGGGATATAATGCTTGCGGAATCCCTGCATGTATGGATACATATTGGGACAAGAATTTAGGCACTGTTTTGATGCACTTATCGGTCTCTAGATTTTTCAATGAGCCAAAAAATTCGATGAGCAGTTTCACACAGACTCATGTGAGTTAGCTTCTTGAAAAAATTGTGAGCTTATTATTGCACAGAAAATGAGACAAGTTTCTTCATGTTCTTGGTCCAAAAAGCAATTAGTTGTTGAAACTTTTTCACTAAGTTGAAATTTCAGTCAATGATCTTTGCCCTCTACATCTTAATCCAATTATGTTTATTTTCCATGAAAATTTATGATTTTTCCATTGACAAGTTGACACGTTTTAGTTCTTTTTTTTTGTTTTAGTTCATTATTTAAGAGGGTAATTCAGTGATTAACGTTCTCCATAGAGTTGTTAGGCTATGCAATGTGCTTGGGTTAGTTGGTGAGAAGTCGTCAGTATAGTAGATGGGTTTCCACTGTGCTTTTACCAATGCTTCTTCCCTCTAATCAGCTCCTGAGTTTCTGGAGATGGAGGAAATTTGGGCTCGGAGAACCTACAGTGATTCAATAAAAACAGCTTTATTTTTTGATTCCTGCGAATTCGGGTGCTGAGTAATCTGGGACTATAGAGTCACCCATATCCTTCCCAAATAAAGAAAAATTTGAATGTGGAAGATAGTAATCTTTTCCAAAGCTGGTTTCTGTTTGGAAATCCATATGCAAGAGTTCTTTTAAAGGTCCTGAGTCCTGAAGGTTTACTTTCTAAAATCATTTCTCTGTAATATATGTTAAGCTTTTCTGGTGTTTTCAGTATTTTCTCACAGATAACACAATATTTTGCAGGCAATTGATCCAAGAACTCGCATGGTTTTGTTTAAAATGTTGAATCGAGGTGTCTTCCATGATATCAATGGCTGCATATCTACAGGGAAAGAAGTATGCTTTTAATCCTTATTTATTATAAGTTCAATTTTTTTTCCTTATACAAGCGAGTAAAGCACATCTAGATGGTCTGCTGATCTCTTCTTTAAATAGTTACTCTAAAACGTAGTGTCTTTGGTGTCTTCTGGCCCAAGTGTTCATCAGGTATAATTAATGCATGATTAAGCCATGATTAAAGTATGATTAATACATAATTAATGTATGATTAAAACATTATTAGAGTATAATTAAGACATGATTAAAGCATGAGTAACACATGGTTGAAGATAAAATAAGAGAAAATTGACTTAAGTGCTTTAGTCATATCTTTAGAAGATCAAACAATGCACCAATTAGGAGAGGACAATGAATTAGTGTAGAAGAAATTAAAAGTAGAGGAAGTCCCTAAACTAGTTGGTTAGGAATTGTAAGAAATGATTTAAATTTATGTAATTTAACCAAATATTTGACAATAAATAGAAATGCTTGGAAGAAAAGGATTCATGGACCAACTCTATAGTGGGATTATGATTTGGATTGTTGTTGTTGTATTTATAGCTTATAATTTGGATTTTAGAGATATTAGATGCTGAGAGTTATTATGCAGTAATTGGATATCCAATAAGGGCTTATCTTAATAGATATTCGATTGTTGTTATTATTATGTTTTTTCATTTGGGGTTTATCCAATACCGTTTCCTATGTATCTATGTTCACATTATTATTTTATGTAAAATGAAATACTTACTGGAAATTGAAAAATTAGGCTGTTACGGTATTAGGTAGCACAACTCCAGTATCATTTGATATCCATCCATCAGCAGTACTACATATGCTTAAATTCACATTATCACCATTTTGTCATAAGAGGGAGAATCACCCCACCAATGTTACTTTTTGTCTCATATAATGTACAAGAAAAAGTATGTGATATGTATAGTGGCATACTGAGTGTTGGTTGACCTTTTTGGGCAGGCAAATGTTTACCATGCAACAAAAGCTGATGGTCAGGAACTTGCAATCAAAGTATACAAAACTTCAGTACTAGTATTCAAGTAGGTCACTTGTCCAACTTTCATATGTTTATATTTTTTGTTTTCACCTTTATTTTGCGAATTTTCTGAATCATTTATGTTTTGAACAGCTTGAAGATACATTTATATTTGAAATTCACATGATTTTACAGATGTCCTTGATTTGTTTTGGCTCAGGGATAGGGATCGGTATGTTCAAGGTGATTACCGTTTCAGATTTGGATACTGCAAGCACAACCCACGAAAAATGGTGAAGACTTGGGCAGAAAAAGAAATGAGAAACTTGATGAGGTGATCATGATCATGCAAACCCATTTTACTAGAGTTCTCTCTGCAATTAATTCTGTTCTAACTGTTCCATTCCAGACAATGTTTGCTTTATAATTTGTATTTTACCATGATCATACTTTGAGTCAATACTGGGATTCGTCCTTTTTAGTTTCTGTGTTTATAATATGAATGGTGCATATGCAATCATCATTCCAAAGGCTTAAGACTAACCCATATAAGTTTCACCTTTTTGCTTAAGTGGCAGCCTATTACATCAGTTGATCCCATGACAATCATGTTGGGAGGAAATTCCAAAGAACCTTTTGTATCTAATGGACAATATTCTCTTTCCCTTTTGTTTTAAATTTTTACAAGGGTTTCAAGCACCATTATAATTCCTTTCTTTGTTTGATTTTTAATTCTTTATGATTTGATTTTTTTATGTTTACCGTTAGATTACCATGTTACAGTTCATTTTTCTGCTCTGTTTATGATTTTGAAATTTCACTACCAATGTGGTTGCAGAGTGAAGGCTGCTGGAATCAAATGCCCCACACCAATTCTGTTGAGGCTCCATGTTTTAGTTATGGAGTTTATAGGTATTAGAAAAAACTATGGAATATCCTAGTCATTATTGTGTTTGCCATATTCTATTATACCACAATCATTCTACATTTATATGAAAGCTTGTATCCTGTAAATGTTGAATACATTGACAAACTCTTTGTATTCATTGCTTGAATTATAGGAAAAGCTGGATGGGCTGCACCTCGCCTCAAGGATGCTGCTTTGACTGAAGACAAGCTACACGAATGTTACATGGAGGTAGGTTATGTCTATTCCTTTTAACAAGATGTAGCAATGCTAATATTACCAAATGCTTTAGTACTTTGTTCCCAAACATAGCTGAGTGACAATTTGAATGTGATTTTCTAAGAAATTGTGGAAAAACTTTGTTTAAACATGGCTTATGTTTGTGTGAGTGTTTATCACTATGCAACTATATTTTTCACTTTACATTACAACGTTCTACAATATTATTTACTAAACATTTTTTACGTTTTTTATTATTCATTAGATTTGACAACTCGAAAAAAATAATATCACAACTCTCAAAAAAATACTATCATTACATTAATATAATAAATATTATTTATTATTCTATTACATATTTTATTCTTTAGTCATCACAACTTTCGAAAAAAAATTATCATCATATTATTATAATAAATACTATTCTTCTTTTTTTACATATTTTATTCATTATTCATCGTAACTTTCAAAAAAAACACTATCATTAATTTTTCATCGTAAATCGTGTAATTTCTAAAAAATCGTGAAACTCAACTCAACTCACAAAAACACACACCCAAACACATCCATGGAATCTTCTTATATTTCATCCTGCTTTTTGATTGCATGATAAGTGATCAAAACCTGCATGAGTCTCATAGATTCTTAGGGTTCACTTTATGTAACCTTGCTTTCTATGTGGAGTGCCTGCTTGTAGGATATCTCTGATCTTAATTTTTAGACTCAATTCTCTTGTCACTGTTCATAATACACAGCTAGAAGTCATACATCATAATTTCGTGTGCCGTCCAAGTTCTGTAATCTTTGTTTGTTTTTTTTATTATTTGAGGCTTGATCATGTGAACTTCTGCTAAGTACATTGTATTTGATGTAAATTTTATGTGAAAAAGGGTGTATGTCATGGTAAGTTTTCTAAAGTTCATATATTTATTGTTTTCAAAAAAAATCTATGTATAGAATGCTGTTTCTCTGCAACATATATTGTTCAAAAAGTTATTATGCGTACACCTAGGTGCTGAGAAATTTTGTTACAGATAATTACAACTATGCGGACATTGTATCAGAAATGCAGATTGGTACATGGAGATCTAAGCGAGTATAATATTCTTTATTTTGAGGTATCTGATGCGTTATAGTTGGCCAATTTTTTCCCATGATCTTTGTTATCTTACTTGAATTCTGAACCAAAAAATGCACACGGTATGTATGATGGAGCTGTTATGCAGGGACATTTATACATAATTGACGTGTCTCAGTCAGTTGACTTGGACCATCCTTCTGCTTTAGAGTTCTTAATGGAGGATTGTCTCCATGTTTCAGTAAGTTATATCCCATTATTTGCCAATAGCCTAATTCACTTTCCATCGTTTGCTTGTTGCAGACTGCATCCAACTTGTAAAACTATAAACTCGCTTGTTCTTGGTACAGGATTTTTTTAAAAAACATGGAGTGGCTGTCATGACTGTAAAGGAATTGTTTGACTTTGTCATTGATCCATCTATTGCTGATGATTCTGTGGATAGCTACCTTGAAAAGGTCCATCCATGCTTCTGAATTTTGATTTCACTTTGTCATGATTGTTTTCCCTAGATTATCTAGGCATAATAGTCATATATTTAACACAGGTTCAGCGGACAATATTAGAAAGAGGAAATTTAACAAGCCAGGAAGATGAAGTTGCATCCACCGTTTTTATCCAGGTATTTGATAAACCCCGTGCGTCTATGTTTTTAACAAGAAAAGTTGAGGAATCTAGCAGACCATGTACTGTCAAGACAGTCATTCAAATTGTTTATCATGCATCCTACATCCATCAAAAATGTTTTTTTTAATCTGGGTGAGACCACTAGCCATGAAATTCTATTAATATCATTCGCTAGCAGCTTTTATTAGTTCCTAAAATCACTCTTAATATCATTATTATTATACAAATTTCAATGTATAAATTTTTATCACCTAAATTACTATACAGTTTCAATTTCATTCATGAAATTAATTTCAACTTTAGTTCTTTTCAACCCCTAAAGCTGAAAAAATTTGCTCGTAAACGATGTTATTGTCATGATGTTTGAGAACTTTGTAATTTTATGTTTGTAATTTTGATTTTCATTATTTTTATGATTGGTCAAAAGTAGATGGCTATTGTTAGTAACAACTAACAAATATACTTAAAGGAGGTTTGTGCTTTTAAAAGGTATAAGAAATGATAAAAAATAATAAGTCAAATTTGTTACTATTTTTCATCTTTTCCTATACTTTTTAAAGACAAATTCCTTCTAAAAGTCAATAGATTCGACAACTATTATTTAAAATGGCTATTAATGAGAGTTAACTGTAACATAGACATCAGGATAAGTTTTCTAACTTCTTTTTCTTTAAAATATTGCTCAGATTTGTTTTGAAATAAAATTCTAGCTGAATTATTTTCTTGAATGCTGTATATGACCCAAGAATTTGGAGGGTAGCTTTTCGTTTTTCTGTGTGTCCTGTCTAAAAGCTTCCATATTGTGCTCTTTATGGAATGTCGTGTGTGAATATCATGGCCACTTTACGTATAATGATTTGCTGCAAGACACTGGAGCACGTGAAGAAATGCGAGCAAGATATAACCAATATGGCCCTGCTTCAACACCCGACATCTGTTTACAAATCAACTCCACAAGAGACTTACGATCATCAGCTGTTGGCATTCATGAATACAAAAGGTGCGGCTCTCCAACAAGCGGAAAGCGTAGAAGGTGATGCTGGTTTGAACCCACGGACGGTAGTGGTACCTCTGGATGGTGAAAGCGAGGCAGATGATGCAGAAGGGAGCTCTGGAAGCGAGTCAGAAAATGGTTCGCCTTTGTCTCCCATGGGAGCCGCTATGACGCCTGCTGATAGAAAAGCAGCCAGGAAGGAGAACAAGAAGAAAGTGAAAGAGGAGAAAAGGGAAGCTCGTAAGACAAAAATCCCAAAGGCCGAAAAGAAAAGGAAGAAGAAATTGGCCAAAGCCAAGTGCACAAGGTAATGTGGTATATCTTCTTTTGGAATGCACAGACACTTGAAAATTCGATTTTTTTAAAAAAATTTTCTTTTCTAAGAATTTTGATGTACACAAACCTCGATGTATTTGTTTTTCGTTTTATTTACCGTAGAATCAGTCTCAACGATATTTAAATCTGAAAGTAGTGAAATAGATGAAATTGTAATTGTATAGTAAATTATATGTTGCACCAAACAAATCATTGGTCTGGATCGGAATTGTTTCGATCTTGTCCGGTGATTTCACGGTCTTACCGGATAATCTTTTGGTCTTGCCGGAATGCCTCCGGTCTGCGGCCCTTCTTGGTCGATAATTTTCTTTGGTCTTGTCACTGTTTGCCTGTGTTGCATATTTTGTTACGATGGGCCTTCATCCTATGAATAAACTGGGGACTTGTAGAAAAAGAACAATCATCTTCTCCATGCCCTAATGTGGATGGGCAGTGTCTGTGCACCGCATTCGCCATCCCCACCTGCTGTCGCCCCAAAAGCTTTTTGAGGAAATGCCAGAGAAAGCCGTCGATGGACTATGGACTCACACCCATCTTAGGACGGGAGAGCACAGAACTACCGAGTTTGTGGAGTTGGGTGTGAGATTTGGGAAATGCTTGTACCTGTTGGTTTCTTGGGATCTGCAAGGAGGGGCTGTAAATGGATGGTGTGTGCAGGTTTCTCAAATTCAGCGGTGAAGCTTTTAGATATTTGTCATTTGTGTCTTACCTCTCTTCTTTCGGGCATAGATGGAAGAAGAGATTTCTAATAAGTTTTGTTTGAAACAAGAGTTTTCGCTTTTTACACATTTTTATGTGTTATAATTACTGTATAAATTTTTATATATAAATTTTAACATTATTTATGAAATTATTCTTAACCTTGATTCTCTGATTGTAATTAATACAAGTTGATCAGCCCAATGAGATCATTGAGCAACTGTCGGGATGGGACTATGCGACCGATGAGATTACTTGAAGACTCACTTAAGGCACTACGATTCATTTAATGAAATCTAATATGATATAATTGATTACAAGTTTTTCCTGTTATATTATAATCGATTTTCATCTTATTTTCCACATTGCTACTTTTTAAGGGGATTTTGTGTCATGTATAAATCTTGAAAAAGAACATTTAAAAAAAAAATTAAATTTTTAGGTATATGTACATCTTAGAAAATGTGAAAAAAATTAAATTTTTTCATCACTGTAAATATAGATTTTTTTTGTCATTTTTCATTTGTTTAGGAAAATTTTTTATGATTGATGAAAATTTTATTGTAACGTATTTTCCTGATTTTATGCATCTTACCTAAACTTCCTTGACCATCTCTAAATTTGTGATTATACGAAAAATAGAATTATATTAAAATAAAAAATTTTATATTTCCTCATTTTCATTTTCCTTTTCCTTTTTCCTTTCTTAAATTTTTATTTTTCAAATTTCTAATACGCACAAAAAGTCCTTAGATAATATTTAGATAAAACTCCAAACACTTAAGTTGTTTTTTCTGAAATGATTAATTATACATAATTTCTTCATTTGACTTAACCTTATTTATTAATAAAACTCTAGTTTCAGTTTTAACAATTATAAAAAATTAAAATTAAAAGTAATTTCACAGACGATGTTAAAGTTATATAATAAATTATGAAGTAAAAAATTTTATATGAAAATTTATATAATAATGATAATGTATACAAATTTGCATAGAACTAATGCTAAAAGTAAAGTTGACAAAATAAACAAAACTTAAGTGTTATGAAATTCATTGCTGGTTTATTTTCTTCGTAAATATTAATACATTATTTGAATTCAAAGTATGCGATAAGTTGATATTAAAAAAATCGTTTAAGTTAATTGTTTTCTATTCAAAATTTAAACGGTAATATTTTAAAATTAAAAAATAAATTAATGTTATAAATGATACATTTGGTAATAATATCATTGTAAACACTTAGGGTTTAAATATTTTTTGAACTGTTAAAATAATATTAAGGTATTTATATAGGCCGACCGCCGACACCAGGCAGCGGCGCCGTCGAGTCCACAACCCTGATGGAGGAAGCCGCCGGCATACGGAACGGAAACCCGCCGCCGTCGTCGTCTTCTTCCCTCTGCGAGGAGTGCCGGGAGAGCCCGTGGAAGTACAGGTGCCCTGGCTGCTCGATCCGCACCTGCAGCCTCCCCTGCGTCAAGGCCCACAAGCATCGTACCGCCTGCACCGGGCAGAAGGACCGCTCCGTGATCGTTCCCCTCTCTCGCTTCGACGACGGTCTCCTCCTCTCCGGTACGAGGAAAATTTAAAGAGTTTTGGTTTTCTTTTTCCAAGTCTAGGGTTTCAATCGTTTGATAGTTTCACTCACACTCTCTTTCTCTTTTGACGTTTGTTTGAAGATTATAATTTCCTCGAGGATGCGAAGAGGGCCACGGATTCTGCGCGTCGTGGACGGAGCGGCATTTACGGGAACTGTAGCTTTCGGTTGCCGCTGCCGCTACGCTGGCTTCGCAACGCCGCGAATCGACGGAGGACGAGGTTGCTGGTGCTTCCGCACGGCATGTCGAAGAGGGCGAATAATCGGTCCCGGTTCGATAAAAGGTTTTCTTTTTCTAAAAATGTTTGTTCTTCCAATAATTAATCTGAAACATGTAGTTGGAGGATGCAACGCTTTCGTGGGTAGGATCTCTGGAATTGTAGCGGCACCATAACATTGTAGTTTTCACGGTACAACACTATCGTGCCCTAATCCTATAATATCAATATGCGTCCTGAGTTTGCTTTGGTACTGCCTAGCAACTGAGGTTTATGACGAACCATCAATGTGCGGTTCGGAGAAGACTACATTGATTTTGTCACATTTCGTGGGTCGGCATCATGGAAAATTTCACCCGCTTCATTTAATTTATTCTCATGCATTACTTTCTGCATTCAATTGCATGGCCAAAATCACTTTTCATAAGATTTTGGAAAGCGAACGCCGAAGTCTCTGTTGGCAATATTAATGGAACTTTATAGGCAGATTTAAGAGATTTTGGGTGATGACGATTATGGCAATGTCGTATACTTAGATTGATTGGAGTTCTCAACCTTGAGCGATCTGCCATGAATGTTGTTTGCTCTTTCTGTTTAACTCGATGTGAATGTAACAAGTGGAGACTGATGGAAGCTTTTTTTGAAACATAACAAATTCTTTTTAACACTACATTAAGAAATTCCATAAGAAGATAATGTCTAGCGTAAATCTAATTCTGTGGATTTATTCTGTAGCATGTGTTTAGAAATTTCTGCTGTTTTTATGAGACACTCAGACAGCATTTCTTCCTAGAAAATGCAGGTGCAGGGATATTAATATACATTACCAAATTTTTTACAAGATGGTTCCAAATTGTTTAGTAATCTAGTTCTTGTTTTAGTGATACAATTCATTTTAATTCATTTATTCATGTATAGAATTTATTTCTTCTACTGTAAGGAAAACTGTTAAAGTTCTACCATTAAAATATTGTGCTTCAGATACTGCGAATTTTGACTGACACAGTGATTTCTTGGCATCAGGAGTAACTCTATTCTATGGACGATAGAGTGGAGGTTTCAATCAACAAATGTTGTCCTTGTTGATCATGGGTGAGTAGCAGAGGACCTGCTCTGTGTGTCATGAGTACCCGTTGTTCATAAAAAAAGAATATCATGAATACCAATTACTATAGATTGGATTTCTACATAGTTTCAATAGAGATGCTTTCATGCATATTTCAAGTTCATAGTGCTTGGAATCCATAGTTTACACTGAATAATGATATCCTAAGTCGGACTATCTGTTGCAGAGTTAATGAACACATGAATATATCCTCTGTAATCAAGAAACACCTCAAACCCAGTCCATGGAAACATCAGCTCAAGGCATTCTGCAACGAGCAAGTAGAGAATCTTAGGTTTTACCTTAAGAAGAACCCGAAGGTATTGGTTTGCCTCTTTAAATTTGCAGTTCTTGATTTCCTTTACAAAGCACTAAAAAAAATCCTCCATTTTAGGGTACCAAGTCACTGTTTCGTGAGTTGAATACAAGGATCGCTATTGGGAAGCAGATGGCTGACATTGTTGTGGTGGAGTATCCTATCATCTATATTTACTTGCCTTCACACAGCTTTAGCTTTGAAGTTGAAAAGTGTGCAGAACCATTTTCCACAAATGTGGTGAAATCAACAGAGAAACCAGAAACTGTTCCCAGTCCGAAGGGAATTGTGTTTAGGGAGGAAGAAATTGAAGATGATGAGCCTTTCGAGACGCATGTTATAGATGCTATGAGTCACATGGGGACGAAGCCTCCTCCTGATTTTCAAGAACACAAGGAAAATGCAATTATTCGTGATAATCCTTCTCTCTCAGTTTGGCAAGACGAAGGACAAAACCTCACGGAGCGAAACTCTTCACTGCTCACGAACAATGACCCTAGTGCATCTGGTGGTTGCTGCTTTGATGTTGAACGGGACATGAAAGATGCATGCTCAGACCTAGTTGGGGACATGAACGTGGATGATTATTTATGCTTGGATGGTTTTTACAGCGAGGAAGGAGAAATGGGAGAGAGGGAGGACGTGTGCTTGGGTGGTGTTGGTGATTTGCTAGAGGAATTAGAGGAAGGGGAAATACGGAACTGAAGAAGGTTATGGGTTTTTGTCATTCTAGAGCAGAACTAATGTATTGCGTTTCTAACTCCAAGCTTGGCCGTGAAGTTGAGTATGCTTGTTAATAAAAAGCAGGCTTAGGGAAGCATGCTGAGCTCAGGGAAATGACCTTTTTTCCTTGCATGTAGGAGAAAAAATATGCGACTGACGGAAGCAACATTGTATACAGCATTTTATTCTTTTTATTTAAGTATAAATTTTTATTTCTTAGAATATGGAGTGTTCTAAACAGTTTTAAAAGTTGATAAAGTTGATAGTGAAGTTAGTTTTGTAAATTGAGTTGAAATTACGTAGTAATTAAAGTAATAGAAGTTTATATGTTGATATCTACGTGATAATAATGATGTTGGATATCTACGTGATAATAATAATATTGTGAGTGATTTTGAAAATTAATCTTGAATAAAACCTTAATCTATGAGATCGAAGATGATGTATTCAAGTTTATTATCTTAGATCCTTTATTTTCTATAAGATAAGCAAATGGTGAAACTCTAGATGTTAATGATAAAAATTTAGTAATCTAAAATAGCATTTTAGGGTTTGGATTAACAGGTTAATAGAATGGTTGAAAAAAGTCAAATTTAAGTTACTAGAGATCAAATAAGGTAGATTATTTGTTCCACATTTTTAATTATATGAATTTATTTATGTAAGTAGAATAAAAATGAATAAATAAAAATTTATTTTTAAAAAAAAAAAATTAGATAAAAATAAATCGAAGGTGTCTGTATATTCAACAGAAATGAAGACAAGAATAAAAGTATTTTTAAAAATGACGTCATTGATTTTGATTTGTGATGACAATAATTTTCCTTGTTTTTGAAAAAATATAAAATGAACCTCCAAACAAGGGCAAACCATTCGATTCGTTAGAGAGAGAGAGAGAGGGAGAGAGAGAGGGAGGGAGAGGTGAAGGTGATCGGCCGAGGCGATGTCGGGCGGCAAGGTTTCCTTCAAGGTCACTCTCACCTCCGATCCCAAGCTCCCGTACAAAGTGTAAGTCCTTTCCCCCTAGGGTTTCGATCTTTGACCCGGTGAAATGGTCTCTCTCACTATCTCTCTCTTGTTTTTGGTGGTGCTTTCCAGATTCAGCGTCCCGGAGGCGGCGCCGTTCACTGCCGTGCTGAAATACGCGGCGGAGGAGTTCAAGGTGCCGCCGCAGACCAGCGCGATCATCACAAATGGTGAGTTTATGAGACCGATCTTTTTCTTTTCGTTTTCTACAAGTTTCGATTCGATTTGTCTGCTCACTTTTTGTTAGATCTCTATATCATGATTGCCGTTGTTGTATCTATTGTTTGTCGGCTTTTCTTTTCGCTCTTTGTTTCGTGAAAGATTGTTGCTTTGATTTGGTGCCGATTGGAGCTTATGCATTGGTAAATAACGTGTTGGTGGACGATGTCCATGCTCTGGGGGAAGTGTAGAGGTTTTACATGTTAGGGTTTGTATTTCTATTGTTTCAGCGGTGGCTAGTCTTCTACGTATCTTTGTGTCATGTGTTCGATGGTACTTTAAGATGATTCAAACAACATGTTCTCTTGCATGATGATTTCTTATGTTCTTATATGAATGTTTCTTCATGCATCACTACCGGATGCTTGTGCTGAAAGGATAACTCGTATGGCTGATTGAGTTTTTGCTGTCTTCTGTATATAACTTTCATTGCTTTTATTTTATTTTATATTAAATTCAACGCTAGCTACGATGTGATTGTTTATAACAACGTCGTTCAATTTCTTTCATTATTATTTTGTCTTGCAGACTGATTTACTTAAATTTCTTTTTTCCTGCAGATGGTGTGGGAATCAACCCACAACAAAGTGCTGGTACGTTGTATTTTACCCTCTTTCTCAATTTATGTTAACTTCCATTAGCATGGTTTTGTAATCTTTAAATTAATACTAGGGACCTAAGAATTTTCATAAGATATAGTTATCTCTCAAAAAATATTTATTCACAAACGGAGAAATATAATGTACGTAAAATCCTCAATTTAGAAGCCATCCATATTACTTTTCCACATTCCATAGGCACCAGAACTGATAACCATTAAGTCATGTATGGTTACAAAACTAGTTATGTAATTATTTTATAATTTATTTATATAATATTCACCCAATTTTGAAATCGTTTCTCTAAATATTTATGATTGTTGACTATTGTTTCTGCCGAAATTTTGTTCATAATTCATGGTAGGACTCATTGGATGTGCAGTGAGCATCTACTACATATTGATTCATCTTCAAGTTGAGTTTCTCAAATAATATTTTTCATGCCAAACACTAATTTTTGCAGCAATGATTTGTTTAAGTGGTGGACATGTTTCAATAATTGAGTCAATTGCTTGAAACAGCCAATTGTATGATCAAATGTTTTTCTTGAGAAACACACTAGATGATAAAATTGCTACAAAAAATGTGAAAATTTATCAGTCAATACAGAAATGGATATGGGAATGTATTGGATGTGTGGATGCAAAATAGAATTAGAAATCCCTGTTATACATGGGTAATTTAATCATCGTCAGAACTTGCTTGATTCGCACAAGTCATAAATTATTAAGCAAGGTTGCAACTGAAATTGATAGCTGAAAACATATGGCTATTGAAATCCATTCTGAATCTGTTTACAACTATTTAGATTTTATCAATGCAAATTTATTTATTTATCTACTATTTAGATATCCATCAATCTAAATAATAAGTGTATGCACAAATATGTCAATGTGCGTGTCCACTTGTGTGTACAAAATATCATTCAGAAAAAAAAAAGGGTACAAGACTAGCTTAGGTTTAAAGCTATCATATTTTAAAATAAAATGTAGAAAAGGTGTTGTTGATATTTCAATCAGGATGTTTGGATTAAGATGATGGTTCAAATATTATCCAACTATGGATGAATTAAAATAAAATGTAGAAAATGTGGTGTTGATATTTCCATCAGGATGTTTGGATTAAGATGATGGTTCAAATATTATCCAACTATGGATGAATTCATTGGATAATGGTTCAGTTTATAAATTTCAGATATTAATCGTAAAATTCATATTATTTGGATAGTAATATGATATGAATCTAGATATAGGACTATCTAATTTGAAGTTGCTCAGTTACGCCCTATGGTAAGATCCATTTCTTTCAAGTTTGGATAATCTATTTGGCTTAATTAAAAATCCCACTCGTTGTGCCACAGTATAATGTGACCTGATATGCGTCTGACCAGTCCCACTTTGATACCTACACGATCATCTACTACTTTGTTAATGTTTCTTTGTGTTCGTTCGATCTTTCAGGCAACGTGTTCTTGAAGCATGGATCTGAATTACGCTTAATACCCCGTGATAGAGTGGGATACTTGCTTCTTTAACATGGACACCAATCTATCCATTACCGTGTGCTTAAATTACCCTCTCGTACTTTGGGATCTTTGTGCCTTCATGTGTACACATAGGGTTGAAGAGGTCTAAGGTGCTGTCTATAGTTCCAGTCCATAAACTTGGGCTTGTTTATGATGTGTAGTAGGGCACATACGATACGTATGCAATCTGGTTGGTGTGATGTATAATATGGGCATTGCTTTGAATTTTGCCATCATGATGGTGGATGAAGGCAATGAATGATTCCTCAGTAATTTTCTACTTCTAGTAGATACATTGGAAAAATTTTGATCTTGCTTTCAAAAAAATCTAACATGCAGATTCGTATACGCAAACAGTCTACAAGGTCGCCGGTCAACCGGTACAAGTAGTCGACAGTCGACTTCCCGAAAATCCATCTTTTTCTTCTTTATTCACCACCGGATCCAATATGAATCTCTGTTTTGTTCAATTCTCATTTGTTTACTTGATTCTCGTTTGTTTTCATCGGAAGGGATAAAGTTATCCCTCTAACAAGGCAATGAATGATTCCTCAGTAATTTTCTACTTCTAGTAATTGAAGGTTCTAAAGCTAGAAGACATCAAAGCCCTTTTTATTTTTATTTCATAACACAGGAATGTAAATTAGAATATGAACTAACTTTCATCATAATAATAATAAATTGCAGAAGAAGAAATACTTTGATTAAATGCGGTTGTGAAGAACTATTAAAGTTGTGAAACTTTTAGAATAATTTTTGCATTTTCAAACTAGACAGTTATCTTAGACAATAAATTATTAGAAGGTGAGGTGGTAGAGCAACCAAACACATACTAGGGCGTCATAATTAATGAAAATAAGTAGGACCCAATTCTCCCTTCTTGCATGGAAATTAATATTTTTGGTTTAATTTATAAATGCAGTCACTTAGTATCCAACAAGCATTGAGGTTCTGTTTGGTTTATATTTGCTGTTTTTCCACCTTAAAAAGGAATTCATGGAGTTAGGATCCTAAATCTAAAATTAAGCACAATAGACATTGTAACTTTTTATGTGTTAAATGTAAGATCTATGAAGGGTAGTTTGGATGTTTAGAGTTGTAGATTTAATAACTAAGAATTTCTTCCAATGTCTAGTGGATCGGTATCTCATTTTTCTAATCAGTATATATATATATTAGTACCCTATGATAAAATCGATGCTACTTTTCTTCCAAGGAGCAACTACAATTTTGTCACGAAAAACGATGCACCCTTAGCAAAATTGGTATGCTATTTTTGATAAAGAACTTAATTACACTTTTATCCTAAAAATTGGTATTCTTGTTTTTATCTGTTACTTAAAATCTCTTCCTTCGGCCCCCTTACAAGATGAGAAAAAAAATTGAAGTTAACAATACTAGAAACGTTACATGAACGTCTACAAGATTTTCGATCGCAAAAATCTAAATGCATCAAAAAGTATGATAAGTTCATACATAGCAACTGCAAGAAAAATGAATACACTAAAGAAAGATACTATTGATTAATACAATTTTCTCCGAGGCATCAAAAAGTTACATAAAAAGGACACAACTACAAAGATGAAGAGAAGCATAAATTTAAATTTACTTATAATACCAAGAGTTCTTTGATTTCTTAGACAATAATCAAAGATCTCAAGTAAATGTAACAAAGACACTAATAATCACCTTAAGCCTTTAACTAGCCTTTAAATCATTTAAATCCTTAATTAATCCTCAAGTCATTTAAAATTAAATCCGTAATTAATCTTCAAATCAATTAATTTAAAACTTTAATTAAAATCTATACATTTAATTTGAATTTTTTTAAAAATCACTTTAAATATTTAATTACAAATTTTTAATCATCTTAACCCCCAATCCGGCAGGCCCAGTCAAGGTAGCCCTGGACCAAGCCCGTTCGTTATGGGCCTTCGGGTCCATGAACTTTATCTTTCGTTCGGTTAAGGCCTAGTCTCTTATTCTCCTAGCCGGTGTAATGTCCTAATTTTTTTCAAGCAGCCTCGGGTGAATAAGATTATGGGATATATTGGTATAACAAAAAAAGTAAAAAAAGCACGTTCGTTCGGCCTGGTGGACCCAAGTCGGTCCAGCAGCGCCGGCCCATCCACGGTTCAGGCCTCAGTCCACCCCGAGCCCGGCCCGCCGCATGCAGGCCCAGCGATGGAGGCATCCTCTCGTTCAAACTCACCTCACCAACGACCAGGTCGTGGGGGGATGACGCAGCATATTTTTTTTAATAATTATTATATTAAGATGATTTTATTACATCAGTACAATTTTAATTTTAATTTTATAAATTTTAATATAAAAAATTCGAATATCATCGTTGTTCGGTGTGGCAATTATTTCGTCTCGATATTTTTGGGGAATAGGGTGGGGGCGGGGCGAACAGGGGAAGAGGAGGAACCCAAAAGCCGACTGCCGCCCGCCGCCCGTCCGCCGCCACCGCCTCCCGTCCGCCGCCACCGCCTCCCGAGCCTCCCCACCCTTGCTTCGCACCCATCTCCCCTCTGTAGCCTACCTCCGGAGCCGCCATCCACGAGTCGGGCACCCACCCGTCCGAGCTCCGCGCACACAGACCACACCGAGCTCTGTACTCCCATCCTCGTGCGTCGCTTCACCCACAGACCAGACCGAGCTCGCTACTCCCATCCTCCCGTGTGGCCTCCCTCGTTCAGCCGGCGCGGCACCAAGGCGCACGCCGAGATCGCCGGCCGCATTCCCCCACCTCGCTCGCTCGCTCGCTCGTCTGCAGACCCCGAAGACCCAGCCCCG